>ML809109.1:23349-40935 GCA_009831015.1 Picea engelmannii | reverse complement strand
CATTAAACCTTTCATTGTATTTCTAAAATCCTAACTTTTATACTCCCACACTTTAATAATTTTAATTCTTCTTTATACTTTAAAAGCCATGGGTTTCACTTAATTTATCTCCCTCATTACTTTACCCCCTTTAATTTTAAGAATACTTTAACTCACACTTAGGAGGGTTTTCGTTTACGTCCTTAAGTTTATTTTTTTGGAGGGTATTCTCTTAAGGCTAATCAAAATTTTAACTTAGAGATGTTTTAAATTTAGGTTTAGATTTGAACTGGAGACAATTAATTAGGGGAGTCGTTTTAAGAATTTCATCAGGCGTTAAGGTCTCAGGGTCATCTAGGTTGTTTCATCATCATCATCAATGCGACGTTCCCTTCAGGATGCACTATGTGCTCCAAGGGTTCCACTCGCCTCGTTTTCCTCTATTGCGCGACGTGCCCTTCAGGATGGACCATGTGCTCCAAGGGTGCCACTCACCAACTTGTGCTTCTTTTGCATGACGTTCCCTTCAAGATGCACCATGTGCTCCAAGGGTGCCACTCGCCGACTTGACTGATTGGTAGACATCTATAACCCCTGGATTCAACACTCCGCCAGGTGAATTGTGGGAGACTAAGGGCTCTAAGGAATAAGGCCCCCGCCTTATTGCGCACCCCTTAGAATCATCGTGAGCGACTATCACAGTCTACCCTCACGGCATCGTGGATCCTCTCTAACTAGGTAATCATTAACCTACAGTTTGAGCCACGACGGGAGTGCTAGTAGGCTGTGGAAGGGCTGTTGTCCACACCTCTCCCTCAACCTCTCTGGAAATCATGTGTGGCCCCTTTACTCCATATGTGAGTCTGGTCGGCAAGCTATCGTCAGCCTGCATCATCAACCATCGTGTCAGAACATATCAACAACATATCATAAAATCCATATCATATCATCAAAACAAAGCAATATCACCGTAAATGAATCAATCCAAATAGCACACTCCCTGACTCAATCTGGAGTCCAAGGGGGTTCCACCGATGCCTCTGCATCCTCAAGGTCCGAAACCCTGCACACTCGATGAAACTGAGTCAGCAACACCTTTCTACATCAAAGTAGTAAAAACATCCTGTCATCTATCTTAACTCATCATAATGAAGGACAAATGTTTTATCATCATAAAAATCCAAATCACTTGCGAGCAAGTGTCCTCAAAGAATAAGTTTTGTAAGTGCTCCAGAGTGGGATGTTACAGTGGATCTCCTTCGGCCATATTTTCCACAATTATTGGACACCTTTTAGATTGTCGAATAATTAACACCAATAGAGGTCAGCCTTGACTCTATGGAACAAGGATCCATCGATCAGATAGTGGAAACACAGGTCATGGGCACTCGCCAATAGAGGATCTAGCTTTATCGAGTTATCAAGGTAGGGAAACTCCTACACCAAGGCAAGTGGCTCACCCGGGGCCAAATCCAACAGAATTTTCCTCACCTGATGGGGGAATTGAATGCAATGGATACCATTTCTTCCTAAGGGGGGAAGATTGATCCAAGTGGATATTGGTGGCCACCCACCAATTCCAACTGGCTCCTCGTGTCTGTTTGTGATTTAACACATCTTTTGTACTGATTTATAATTATGAGTTCTACACTTTTGGGGTTGTCTGAAGCCTCACACATTCTCTAGGTGGATACCGATGGCCTCTTTCCTAATCCAACTGGATTATTTTGTATGTTTTCATGTCAGTACATCTTGTTTTACTTCCTAGGATATTTTGGGGCCCTAAAAGATGTTTTCTTGACTCACCATAGTCATACTATAGGCTAAGTGAGATTCTGATGGCGAAATGTGTAGTTCTATGAAAGACCTTTCAAACGAGCTATCATGTGCCTAAAACAGAGGTCATATGCAAAATTTACAACCCTAGGAAGTTGAGGTACCAAATTACACCAACTTACCCATAGGGCCCACATGAAGTTTGGAGGTTCACCTTTTAGGGTTAGGTTTTTGGATGTCTAGGGTTTTTGCATTCATGATTGATATGAAAAGGGCCTCTGGAGCCTCATTTTAATCCATTCTTCTCAGACGAATGAGTGTAGCAGCCACATCTCTTCTCAGAGATAGCTACCACCATTCGAGCAAGTTTCACTTCTGCAGTTTTACAGTTTCAACCTATTTCATTGTTTAATAGAAGATATTGTTCACTGAATATTTGTGTTATTCTTCCTATCTATGTGGTTATTGTATTCAGTTTGATAGTCAGTTTGTTCCTCTCCTAAATCTAGATCATGGTCTTTGGCTTCTCTTGGCTTGCATGAAAGGTGATGAATTAATTAAGGGCATTATATATCAGGTTAATTGTTGTCAAGGTGGAGATTGTTCGAAACATTCCAATGAATTTCCCATGCAGTCACATGAACATGAATGCATCTATACTAGGAATGTGCATGCATGCACTCTTTTGTGAATAAATTATGTAACTGGTGGATCTAATTATAATCAACTAGTCTAACTGTTTGAGAGAGTCTATATATACAAGCATACCCATAGAGCTGAGAGTGAAATGTGTAGTGAGTGTGTGAGAGAAAGACACAAAATTGAGGTGATTGTGTGTATGAGAGGAGAGGAGAGGATGGTTATATGTCTTTGAGAGAGTCTATATATACAAGCATACCCATAGAGGTGAGAGTGAAATGTGTAGTGAGTGTGTGAGAGAAAGACACAAAATTGAGGTGATTGTGTATATGAGAGGAGAGGATGGTTATATGTCTATGATGGCTATTGTAATTCAACCTTTAATAATAAGAATACCAATTATCATTGCCCTGTGGTTTTTCTCGTATTGGGTTTCCACATAAATCATTGTCTCAATTGTGGATTTGATGTTATCAGTTTAATTGATTGTATATGCTTTGTTTTTCTTCTGTTGCCTAACAATAATGAGTTTTGGGAGCCTCACATAGAGATTTAGAACATGATGAATATTTCTTTGATTAATTGGCGATCGTTATTAGAAACATCACCTTGCAGTAGGGTTTTCTACTATTTATTGAAAATGATTATTATAATTTGTTTAATGCATCTTGAAAAACTTTAAATTTGAGCCTCTTGTTATGGCAGAGTCCAGTGACTTAAGTACTAGGGAACACAACAATTTGGAGGAGCCTGATGTGGCTGCTGAGCTGGATTTCAGAGATGTGATAGGTGCTGCAATTGGGGATTTGTTAATTTTGGCATAGGGGTGGAGGTTGTGATGAGAGGAGGAAACAACATAGTTCACCTAAAGAGGATCTATAGGGCCTTATGGATAGGGCACTTGATGTACTAGGGGATCGATGTGTAATGAAGAATTAGGATATGAGTACATAGATATTTAGGGGATATCCATAGAATCCAGGACAGGGGGTGGGTGTCTCCACTCAGGTAGTGAGACTTTCAAGAGAAGGGTTTGTAACAACGACTTGACCTGCATTACGACCTGAAACAACTTACCTCTCTCAAGCAAGGTGCCCTACCTCACCTCAAGGTCAGCCTTAGGTGGATTTGGAAGATGGGCTAGTGTAATGTTCCCCAAATTTACCAAATAATTTTTTTTTTGTTAGGGACATTAAATCTCTTTCCTCTTTGAGCAACTTATTTTGAAAGACATCAACTTAATATATGTGGGTATTTTTGTCATCACCTTGGACTTTCGCAATATTTTTACATTTACCATTTTATTGATACAACCATATAATCATATATAAGAGACTTTATATCTAATTTATTCCCTACTACATAGTAACCACATTTATAAAGGTTAAGCGCTAGCTTCACTATACCCTAGTCTTCTAGTTACTAACATTCTGATTCACTAATGTAAGTATAAAGGGTTAACGTTTGAATGATTAAAACCCCACTTGCATTACAACCATCTCTATCTGTAAACATTAACGTTTAACTTATGAAAACCCCACTAGAATTGCAACCATCTCTATGCATAATAATTATGCCATATAGGGTCCTATACGAATTCGGGTTCAAATCATATGCATATACCTTTATCGAATATATCACAGACTTTTTAATATAATGGTGCCTCTATATCTTAACTATCTAAGTAATACACCTTGTGGGAAAAACATCTATGGTTAAACCTCTGACGACTATTACCACAATACTAAAATATGGTTAATAGTTGGCATCGTTATGAGGTCCAACGATAACAGTTATTTTTCCCGAGCTCGATAATACGATCGAACCATATGGTCATACCTTTAACTGAATGAGAGATGGGTGGGACTAATGGGTATAGTTGCAACCCTAAATTAGTTTTCCTCACACTCTACAATCACTTGGTATGAATGTCGAATAAAGGATTTTCATACGCTAATTAAAACCTCTATCTAACCTATTAATAGCTACCCGTAAGAGTACCTCCCGAGAGATGTCGCTCAGCCACCATGTCCAATACAAAACATTCCACATCCATTGTGTTACATGGAAAGGTACAGTCTTTGTAACTACCACTACTACTCTACTCAGTGAAGGGTTTCTATGGATATTGTTTCAATCCCCTTTGGTTCTGTGTCTTTTGCAAAAACACTCTAGTACTTGCCTTACAATTTTCAACTCAAAAACATGGCCATAACCTTGGAGTTGGTCTCGGCCTGGGCAGAAAGAAAAAGTGGAGGTGCCTACCAATTGGATACTGCCCTGTGCAAGGTAATAAAACTCTCAGTTACATTGAAATATTCATGATTCTAGTCTCTATGATTCCATAATATCGTATCATGCACCAGTCACCATCTATTCTTCTTGGCTTTAATGGTTTTAAATTTATCGTGTCTAAATTAGAGTCATATCATTTTGTTAAGTACCCTTCAATTCTTAGGGTTTGTCATAGCTCCACTTTATTTCCATATATTGGGTCCTAAAATCCTTATAACATGTGTCAGATATATTCACCTCTGCGAAAACCCCGTAGGAAGTCCCGGAACTATATTAATAACCGGAGGGAGAGAGAATTCCCAAAAATGCATGAATTAGTTTTTCCAAGGAAATATAGTTGAACTTATTGTATTTTCAATTTCTCGTACTTTGTGATTAAATCTCTATTCCACTTGATAGTGGCTACATCCCTGCTTGATTCTTGCAGGGACTTTAAATATTTGATACATTTCCTTGTCTATCTCGATATCTATCTGTAAGTAGTCGCGGGTTCTCTTAAATCTGTATTTTCAATAGTGAATCAGGATTTATTTTGTGTGATGGAAAAAATTAAGGGAGATACCCACCATACTCTGTCTAGATATTTCAATTTGCAAGACCGTCCCCTCTGATACAGAAGTGGTTTCGTTTTGTCCATGTTGTGTGTTTTACTAGTGATGTGGGTGTTTAGAATTTTCGATCCTTTTGAGTTTTTATATAAAAAAATCATAGGTAATACAGTTGTGTATCTTTGTCTGAACTTTCGAACAATCGACTCTTAATTTCTCAGAGTATACATCTCGGGTCTTACTATGATTTAATTCATTTCAAAGATGCACGACGTAAATTTCTAAAAATGTCCATTGTGTGTGAAGAGAGGTTTCTTACCTAAATATATGCATTTAGTAGCTGGAATGTAATTTTCCATTCATGTTTCTCATAATTATAGAGTGAATGGTTAAGGTTGTAATACTATTTTGTGTGTATACAAATAAATTCCATCTGAGTTATACCTCTAGTAAATTTATATAATAATCGCCTTAAGTTGTGTGTGCTTGAGAACTGTGTGTAGCTTGTCTTAGTTTTTAATCAGCAAATCGTAACTTTTAACATTTAAGGGAGAAAATCCCCGCAACTTTGTTTATAGTTCTGAATTGGGAAATTTTATGCCTTCGATGGACATATGACTATACTTTGTGAATATTTGTGGTTCTGATTATAAAAATCTTAGATGTTTAGAAATGATCTACTTGCTTATTTACATTGTGGAATAGTTGGTTAATTCTTTTGGTTATCAAACTAATGATGGGGCCCTATTTCCTTGCAAGGGTACCCATCAGCTATTTATCAGTCCACTCCACTCCTTTGGACTGTGGACAGAGCATTCCTTCAACGTCGATGGAATTTGCATTCAGGCCAGAGAAATCTAAGTTTTAATCAATGTTGAATCTTCAATATTTAATTTTGTTTGGTTTCCTTAACATTGTTTATTAATCCTATTGTTTTTCCTTTTCAAGATTTAATCGTTCCGAGGATATGGATTCATGAGATCGCCTCACTCGAAAGTTATTCGAGTTCCAATTCTGAACATTTGATTTAATTCTTAGGTTCTATTTATTAGTGGCACAGGGTTCCACCCTAGGGAACTCTATTATGGTAACTTTTGAGCTAGGGTTCCATAGATAAACTGGTTAATTGTATTTAAATCCCTTAATGGAATTAAGAAGATTAAAAACAGGGAAAATCTGTATTGTATATGATTCCATGATTAAGCGTTATGATGGCATGTGTTATGTAGAATGTTAAAAATCTGTTAAGTGTTTAACTACCTCTGTAGCATGTAGCATGTATTATATACCACTGAAATTTTTCTTAAGGGCTTGTTTTAATATTGAAAGGGCTGTAATTCTTTTATGCCTTTGATATAGATGGATCAATGGAAATTACTTGAAAATATCATGTAATTCAAGAAGCCGATAAAATCTTTTTGTGTATGAGTACATTAGATGTTTATGCATCTATGTGTATCTAAATATGCAGCTATGTGTATCTAAACATGCAGCAATATATATATCTATATATCTATATCTATATCTATATCTATATCTATATCTATATNNNATATATATATATATATATATATATATATATATATCTTGTATTCATTTCCAGAATTTAATTTGGCATTCACAACAGTCCAATATTCCTTAAGTTGAATACCTGTACGTATATATTTAGATATCTGGTAAAGGTTATGATTAACGCAGCAATACTTCTAATTTGTTTAGCTTGAATGCATATCCTATGTATATATATTTACATAACTCAACTTCATTAACAACTAAAAATTCAGAATAGCTTTCTTAACTTTACTCAATGAATAAAATCAAACTGTAAAGACTTATTCTACAACCCATTTCATTCTACCAACTATTAATCAACAAACATTCAACAAGAAAATAGTTAGATGTACATATTTGAACAAAGTGTTGGGACAACAAATGGAACAACCAAGTTCAACCCAACTGTAGATCATAAAAACCAAACTACTTTCTCTGTTCACCCCCTAGCCTAACCATGAGTCCATAAGGGAGAATTCCAATTATCCTCTTTCTCTATAGTCCTCTTTCAGATCAGAAATCCGCTTGCCTGACACTCAAGACAGTGTTCATAACAACAAGTGATAACCTTTCTCTAACATAATAAGCAACATCCTGTCTCCTCCCATATGTTGTATGTCATGAGCATCTTGTGCCTAGATCTTTTTCCCTCTTTGGAAATTTTTACAGCTCTACAAATCCCTGACTTTCAGGGGATTCTAGTGGCCAAATTTCTCATTTTCCACTTGTACAATTCAACCCTAAGGTAGCTCAAGTATATTCCCCACTCATGGAATCATGGTCAACTGATTTCAACCTAGTTGTTCCATTTGTCCTTCAACAATTAATATAAAAAAAATTGTCTTTTACATGTCTCATGGTCAAAGAGTTGATTGGGAAAATCAAACCTATTCCCAATAGTCACAAAATTAATTACAATAATCAAATTCCAAAATTTAGATTTTCCATAAATGGCAATAAGTTTCGAACAACGAATTTGCCAAAAATGGAAATAAACTCCTAAGTGCATACAGACTCTAATAATTAATTATTTGGGGATATTACATCCTCCCCCCTTTCAGTAAAACATTTTCCTCATTGTTTGTTCCTTTCTCGAAACAGGGTTGGATAAGATTTCTGCAAATCTTCCTCCAATTCCCAAGTGGCTTCCTCAGGACTAAAGTGGTTCCATTGCACTTTTACATAGGTGATGGCTCTGTTTCGTAGTACTATTTATTTCTTGTTCATAATGTGCAGAGGTTCCTCTTGGAGATAGCCTTCTGGTTCCACTTGCACCATGTCCCAATCAATGATGTGAGTAGAATCATGAATATACTTTTTTAACAAAGAAACATGAAATACATTATGAAATTTTAAGTTTGCAAAGAGTCCAAGTTGGTATGCCACAGGTCCAATTCAAGCTAAGAAATTGAAGGGACCACAAAAACTGGGTGCCAATTTCAACAATTCCCTAACTTTAACAAACTTATTCTTTCTTTGACTTTTAAATAGACGTGGTCTCCAACTTGAAATTCCTGGTCACTTCTTTTCAAATATGCATAGCTTTTCTATCTATCATGTGCCTATTTTAAATCATGTTGTACCTTTCTTATCATCTTCTCCATTTCCTGGAGAATTTATGGTCCCATCATGAGTCTTTCAACTGGGTCATTTCAGCTGATTGGAGTTGTACACTTTCTTCCGTACAGTACTTTGAAGGGGCTCATCTTAGCCGATGTCTGATAACCGTTATTGTATGCAAATTCCACTAAGTGTAATTATTCCTTCCACTTAGTTGGTTTCATCCTTACGTACATTCATAGAATATCTTCCACAATCTGGTTCATTCGTTAAGTTTGACCATTTGTTTGTGGATGTTAACTTGTGTTGAAATTCAAGTTAGTATTCAACCCTGCAAATAGTTCTTTCCAAAATGTTGATGTAAATTTGACATCTCTATCCGAAATCACCATTTTTGGAATACCATGCAATCTAAAAAATTCCTTCATAAATATTTAAACAATGTTAATAGCTTTATAAGTAGATTTCACGGGAATAAAATGTGCAGATTTGCTAAATTTATCAATCACTACCATAATCAAATCATTATGATTTTGAGTTTTAGGAAAACCCGTGATAAAGTCTAGTGAGATAGTCTCCCACTTCCATTCTTGTATAGGTAGAGGCTGTAACAGGTCGGTTGGGTGCTGGTGTTCAACCTTCACCTATTTTCAATCTAAGCACTTAGATAAGTATTTTGTTGTCTCACCTTTAATGTTAGGCCAATAAAACAACTTTCTCAATGATGTTACCATTTTTTGGTATCCCGGATGACTAGAATATGGATTCTTATGTACTTCATCCAAAATTGTTAGCATTACATCAGCGAAATCTGGTATGTACATCCTATTTTTGAATCTTAATAGTCCATTTCTATCCAAACTCATATCTATTATGTTCAAATTTTCTACATTACTTTGTAAATATGCCACTATTTTGATGTATTTTTCATCATGACCACTTGCATATTTTATCCTTTGTTCAATGTCCCTTGTTTCCCTACTAATACTTATTTCAAACAACCCATGAGTTCTTGTATTTAAGGCATATTCCACTTTGTTTTCCTTACCCTTGTTGTGTCTTACTTCGAAATCGAATTCTCTCAATAAGGCCAACCATCTTGCTTTCATTGTGTTAAGATTTAGTTGAGTGAATAAGAATTTTACACCATTATTATCGGTTAGCAACAAAAGTTTTCTTCCCATTATATAATTTCGCCACATTTTTAATGCATGAATTACCACTGCCAATTCCAAGTCATGTGTGACGTAGTTTTGTTCATGCTCTTTTAGTTTTCGTGACTCGTAACAAATAGAGTTCCCTTCTTGAGTTAGGACACCTCCCAAACCTTCTTTGCTCACATCCACACAGATTGTAAAGTCTTTATCATGGTCTACTACCCTTAAAATAGGTGTGGTTTTTAACAGTTATTTTAACCTATTAAAACTATCTTGACATTTATGTGACCAAATAAACATGGTCCCCTTTTTCTATAGGGATGTGATTGGGTATGAAATCTTAGATAATCCCTCTATAAATCTGTGGTAGTAACCAGTAATTCCCATAAATTACCGGATGTCTGCCACATCCTTAGGGATAGGCCATTCCATGATGGCTCTTATCTTCTATGGGTCGACTACAATACCTTCTTCAAATATTACATGTCTGAGATACTGTATTCTCTTTTGATAGAAGTCACATTTGTCAAATTTTGCATATAACTTGTGTTTTATTAATGTCTGAAATACTATCCTTATATGTTCTTTTTCCATTTTCGAATACACTAGAATGTCGTCGATAAATACCAAAACAAACTTATCTAGATACTGACTAAATATGCTATTAATTAAACACATAAATGTTGTTGGTGTGTTAATGATACCAAAAGGTATAACAACAAATTCATAATGTTCATATCTCATTCTAAATGGTGTTTTACTTATGTCTTCATCCCTTATTCTAACTTGGTGATAACCATATCTTAAATCTAACTTAGAAAAAATATTTTCCCCTCCCACTTGGTCAAACAAATAATTGATTATGGTTAGGGGATATTTGTTCTTAACAATCATTTTGTTTAACTATCGATAATCAATGCATAATCTTAAAGTTATGTCTTTTCTTTTAACAAAAAGGACTAGTGCTCCCCACAGTGAGATAGTTGGTCTCGTGTATTCCTTGTCCAAGAGTTATTGTAGTTGAATTTTCAACTCTGTCAATTTAGGTAAACTCCTCCTATAGGGTGCCTTAGATATTGGAGTTGATCCAGGAAGAAGATCGATAGAGAAATCTATCTCTCTTATTGGGGGCAGTTCAGGTATTTTGTCAACAAATAAATCTCTATATTCATGTAAGATGGTAAAATCTTCTAGGTTGGGTTTATTTTCTTTTTCCAAAAGATTTTTCACTTGAATAGAATAATTCTGACAACCTTTATTCATGCACTTTTTAAACCGCATTGCTGAAATATGCCTAATTGAGATTGGTTTTCTGATGCGTTGAACTATCCTAACTCTGTTTTTTTTGTCTCTATAAGTAAGTGATTTTTCATAACAATCAAAAATTGATTTATGTTTCTCTAACCAGTCCATTCCAATGATTATAGTATATGACCCCAATGGTAATATATTCAGATTTGACTTTGTATGTTGGCCATCTAAACTGAATTCACAATCAGAAATGAAATATGTTACTTTTCATTTTGTTCTTGTTGCTAGTTGTACTAGCCAAGATTTAGTATACTTTACTTTCTTAAGATTGTTTGAATCCAATACACCAGGAGAAACATAAATCAAAGTATCTCTCGGATCAATTAAAACATAAATATGATTATTATTAATTGTAGGTTCAACTTCCACTACAATGGATTGGTGATCATCTGGTCGACCATCCACAACTACATTGATTCTATGTACACTTATGCCCACATATCCTACCGTAGAGGCCTCTTGCAGGTTGTGAACTGTGGTCCTTGTTGCAGAAGTTAAATGTGGACAGTTCCTCCTTAAGTGAGGTTCTCCACACTCCCAAAATTTTAACGGTTCCCTGGGGCTATCCCCAAACTTCTTGGTTCCCAGCTTAACTGGTCTACCTCCCCCTTGGGTGTTCTAGTTATCGGTGTGAAAATATTTCCTTGGGAAATTCTTTGTTGCATTCCGGAAAGGGGTTGGTTGATAGCCTTTCTTTTGTTGGTTCATTCTGTCATGTTTCATGTCTTTCCAAGCCTTGGGAGTTTTGAACCATTGTTTGTACTGATCATAGCACATTTGGGCCTTACTGAAAACTTTGGTTAAGGTCTTGGGGTTTTTGAACTTGATTATGTCCTTATAGAACTGTGGTGGGCAGCGTAAGAATTGATGGATTTTTACTTTGTCCTCCCTGATGTAAGGAACACATATTAATAATTTCAGATATTTTTTTATCAAGTCATCCATGGTCATTTGGCGGAGTCTTAGCTCATAAATTTTTTTGGTCTTTCTTTCATAGTAAATTTCTGATAAATATTGTTTCTTGATATATTTCTTGAAGTCCAACCATTCCATTTGTTTCTCCTTTAATCCCTTGGCCACCTTCAAGTCCTACAACCAGATATTTTCTTTTCCTTTCAAGTTATAAATGGTCATTATGACCTTCATGTTGCTTGAATAATTATAAATATGAAAGTACCCTTTTATATCCAACAACCATGCTTCAACCTCCTCTCGTGTCCTAGATTCCCTGTCAAAGGTGGATGATTTGATCTTCTTAAATTCACCCTCCAAGTGTTCCACCTATTTTCTTTTCTTCCCTGTGGTTGTTTTATTTTTTGTTGTTGGTGTGCCTTTGGATGAGCTGTTCTTGTTCTATGCTTCCAGTCCAGAATTTTTGGAGGCTCTTTTGTTGATATCTTCTTCCTTGTCAATATATTTTGGGATCTTCTTTTTTACTACACTACAAAAAACTACTACATTTATTTCCTGCTGGTCTTTGTGTTCTCTTTTCAATTTCTCAATATCTACCTTGAAAACTTGCAATTCCACGGTAATATTCCTCATTGTCTCTAGAACCTTGGTGGCCGAACTTCCATTGTTGTTATGTCCAGGATCTTTAGGATTTTTTTATCAATATTCTCCTCAAGTATTATCTCCTCTTCATTCAATGCTTCCATTATCACAACATAATTAAAAAAAAATGTTTGTAATAGTAAGCATTTTTGTTAGTTTTTCATTAAACAATATAGCATGTACTAAACAAAAATTTTGGCCCTGCTTTGAGGTCTAAGTGCTATAACCTTTTCTCTGATGTGTAATGTTCCCTAGATTTACCAAATAATGTTCTTTTTGTTAGGGACATTAAATCTCTTTCTTCTTTGAACAACGTATTTCGAAAGACATCAACTTAATATATGTGGGTAGCTTTGTCATCACTATTGACTTTCACAATGTTTTTAAGTTTACTATTTTATTGATACATCCATAAAATCATATATAAGAGACTTTATCTCTGAGTTATTCATTGCTACATAATAACCACATTTATAAAGGTTAAGGGCTAGCTTCATTATACCCTAGCCTCCTAGTTACTAACATCCTTATTGACTAATGGAAGTATAAAGTGTTAACATTTGAATGATTAAAACCCCACTAGAATTATAACCATCTCTATGCATAAACATTAAAGTTTAACTTATGAAAACCCCACTAGCATTACAACCATCTCTATGAATAATACTTATATCATATAGGGTCCTATATGAATTCAAGTTCAAGGAATATGCATATACCTTTATCGAATATATCGCAAACTTTTTAATATAATGGTGGTTGTACATGTTAATTGTCTAAGTAATAGAATTCATGGGAAAAAATTCTATGGTTAAACCTCTGACCACTATTACCACACTACAAAAATATGGTTAACAATTGGAATCATTATGAGTTCCAATGATAACAATTGTTCGTCCCAATCTCGATAATATGATCAAACCAGATGGTTAGACCTTTAACTAAATGAGAGATGGGTGTCACTAATCAGTATAGTCACAACCCTAACTTAACTATCCTCACACTCTGCAATGACTTGGTATGAATGTCGAATAAAGGATTGTCAGACACTAATTAAAACCTCTTTCTAACTTATTAATGGATACTTGCATGAGTACCTCTCGAGAGCTATCACTCAGCTGCCATGTCCAATGCAAAATGTGCCACCTCCATCGTGTCACATGGTGAGGTACAGTCTTCGTAACTAACACTATTACTCTACTCATTGAAGGGTTTCTAGGGATATTGTTTCATTCTCCTTCGATTTTGTGTCTTTTGCGAAAATGCTCCAGTACTAACCCTGTAATGTTCAATTCAAAAACATGGCCAGAACCTTGGAATTCGGCCTGGCCTGGGCTGACTGAAAAAGGGGAGGCATCTACCAATTGGATACTGCCCTGCATAAGGTAAGAAAACTCTCAGTTACTTTTAGATCTCTATTATTCTAGTCTCTATGATTCCATAATATCGTAGCATGCACCAATCACCATCTATTCCTCATGGCTTTGTTGGTTTTGACTTTCGCAAGTCTGAGTTATAGTCATATCATTTTGTTGAGTAACTTTTAATGCTTAGGGTTTGTCATATCTCCACTTTATTTCCCTATATTGGGTCATAAATTCCTTATACCCTGTGTTAGATATATTCACCTCTGAGAAAACCCTGTAGGAAATCCTGGACTGTATTAATAACCAGAGGGAGCGAGAATGCCCAACATCGCATCAATTAGTTTTTCTAAGGAAATATAGTCGAACTTATTGTATTTTCAATTTCTAGTTCTGTGTGATTAAATATCTATTGCACTCGATAGTGGTTACCTCCCTTGCTTGAGTCTTGCAAGGAATTTAAAAATTTGATACATTTCCTTGTCTATTTTGTTATCTATCTATAAGTAGTCGTGGGTTCTCTTCAATTTGTATTTTCAATAGTTAATCTATATTTATTCTGTGTGATGGAAAAAATTAAGGGAGATACCCACCATACTCTATATAGATATTTTTATTTGCAAGACTAGTCCCCTGCAATAAGGAAGTGGTTTCATTCTGTCCATGTTGCCTGTTTTACTAGAAATGTGGGTGTTTACAATTTTCGATCCTTTTGAGTTTTTAAATAACAAAATCGTAGGTAATACATTTTTGTATCTCTATCTGAACTTTCGAACTATCGATTCTTAATTTATCAAAGTATATATCTTGAGTCTTACTATGATTTAATTCATTTCAAAGATGCACGACATATATTTGTAAAAATGTCCACTGTGTGTGCAGAGAGGTTTCCTACCTAAATATATGCATTTAGTAGTTGGCATGTAATTTTTCATTCATGTTTCACATAGTTATACAGTGAATGGTTAAGGTCGTAAGACTATTCTGTGTGTATACAAATAAATTCCATATGAGTTATAGATGTTTAGAAACGATCTACTTGCTTATTTACATTCTGGAATACTTGGTTAATTATTTTGGTTATCAAACTAATGATGGGGCCCTATTTCCTTGCAAGGGTACTCATCACCTATTTTTGGGTCCACTCCTCCCCTTTGGACTATGGATGGGCCATTCCTCCAACGCCGATGGAAATCACATTCAGGCTAGATAAAGCTAAGCATTAATCAATGTTGAATCTTCAATATTTAATTTTGTTTGATTTTCTTAACACTGTTTATTAATCCTATCATTTTTCCTTTGCAGGATTTAATCGTTCTGAGGAGATGGATTCACGAGATCACCTCACTCGAAATTTATTCGAGTTCCAATTCTCGGCGTTTGATTTAGTTCTGAGGTTATATTTATTAGTGGCATGGGGTTCCACCCTAGGGCACTCTATTATGGTAAATGTTGAGCCAACTTTTCATAGAAAAACTGGTTAATTGTATTTTAATCCTTTAATGGACTTAAGCATATTGAAAAAGGGGAAACTCTATATTGTATATGATTCCATGATTAACCGTTATGACAACATGTGTTATGTAGAATGTTAAAACTTTGTTAAGTGTTGAACCACCTCTGTAACATGTAGCATGTATAATATACCACTGAAATTTTGCTTAAGGGTTTGTTGTAATTTAAAAATAACTATAATTATCTTATGCCTTTGATATAGACAGATCAATGAAAATTACTTCAAAATCTCATGTGATTCAAGAAGTCGATAAAAAAGTTGTGTGTATGAGTACATTAGATGTTTATGTAGCTTTGTGTATCTAAACATGCAACAATATATATATATATATATATATATATATATATATATATATATATATCTTGCATTCATTTCAAGAATTTCATTTGGCATTTACAACATTCCAATATTCCTTAAGTTGAATACCTATGTATATAAATTTACATAACTCAAATTCATTAACAACTAAAAATTTACAATAGCTTTCTTAACTTTACTCAATGAATAAAATCAAACTGTAAGGAATTATTCTACAAACCATTTCATTCTACTAGCTACTAATCAACAAAAAATCAACAAGGAAACAAGTAGATGTACATATTTGAACAAAGTGTTGGGACAACAAATGAAACAACCAAGTTTGACCCAACCGTAGAACAGAACAACCAAACTACTTTCTTTCCTCACCCTCTAGCTTGACCATGAGTCCATAAGGGAGAATTGCAAAGATCCTCTTTCACTATAGTCCTCTTTACGATCATAAATCCCCTTGCCTCACACATAAGACAATGTTCATAAAATAAAGTGATAACCTTTCTCCAACATACTAAGCAACGTGTTGCCTCCTCCCATATGTTGTATATCATGAGCATCTTGTGCCTAGGTCTTTTTACCTCTTTGGAAATTTTCGCATCTTTACAAATCCGTGATTTTCAGGGGCTTCTAGTGGCCAAATTCCTCATTTTCCACTTGTACAATTCATCCCTGAGGTAATGTTGGACACACCTACCACACTTAGAGGGGGGGTGAATGAGTGTGGGGTTCTTTTTCCCAAAACTTCCCTCTTGTACAAAAACTCATCAATTACCATTCAAAATTTATGCATTACCCATTGTTGTCATTTATAACCATTTATATGTGATAACATATCAACAACATATATCATAAATATATCATCAACAAGTCATCACCACAATGAACACAAAGAACACAAGATGTATGTACAATTTTCTTTTTATTACGGACTACAATCCTTAGGGTTTATCAACAACAACTTAATAGAGTACAACTCTACAAGAGCACCAACTCTATATGCAAGACTCAACTTGCATTCTCAGCACCAACTGAGATGAGGCAAAAATCCTCAACAGATATCAATCTGTACCATAAACAAGAGCATCAACCATCCACCAACCTGTGCCAAACAACATGTAATCAACCTGTACCATAAACAACTGCATCCAACCATGTACCAAGTATATACCAATCATGTGTCAACCACTCATCAACAATGACTCATAAATATGTACCAACATCATCAACTATACACCTCATGTATGTGCCAACTCATCAACTACTTGTCTCAACCATGTACTCAACATGTACCTCAACCAAAAGCCCTCATCAATTTCATCATCAAAATCTGATTTATAGCTCTGAAATAGACCTGGTGTATCTGATCACAGTCCTACAAACCTTCCTTAACTTTAACAGCAAGAGACTAGCATTTTCATCAAACTTTTCTTTAGTCTCACATGCCTAGTTTTGGATTAGTCAACAACCCTAACTTGAAGTAACCATAAATTTGAACATGTAATGTATAAATATCTGAAACTGATACACAATGTTCTTTAGTGTTTTTTATGCAATTCCTCCAAGTGGAACTACTTGTAACCTCTCATAAAAGGAGTTATAGCAAAAATGACATACCTTGTTGAATTCTGGCTTATTCTAGAGAGCATCCTTGTAGAGAGTGCCCCGAAAAAACTATTTGATGAAATTATCTAAAAATGTTACACAACATACTGCAGCCTTTACCCTAACCAACAAATTTGGTCTCATACAATTTGGATCTTTTATGAAGAAGTTATGACGTTTTTACCCGAAACACCTGAGTTTGACTAGTTTCAGGACTGGCCACAAACCCTATTTTCCAAAAGGTTTAACTCAAAAAATAAAACGACCCACAAGCTTAATTTTTAACCACAAATACTTGGATATGTTTTCTCACTTGCATAGAAATTTCAGGATCTGAATCATTATAGAAAAAAAGTTATAGCGAAAATGGTGAGATGACCTGAAAATAACATACCATAGAAAGCACCTTCAAAAGAATT
>ML809109.1:5507-17154 GCA_009831015.1 Picea engelmannii | reverse complement strand
TTGGACATATAACATTCTCATCAAGGGAATCATATCAATCAATTACTTGACATCAACCAATGACATCAATCAAACCAAACCATTTACATCAATGACATATGATCCAACAATCTCCTAAGTAATCAAACCATTGGCATCAATGAAAAACCATTGGCATCAATGACAACATGATCCAACAATGTCTCCATACCTTTAAGGCATATACGATGGCTAACAATTCCAAATCATGCGTCGCGTAGTTTTCCTCATGCCTTCTTAATTTCCTTGAAATGTAAGCAATCACTCATCCGTCTTGCATCAAGACTCCACCTAAACCTTCTTTGGATGCGTCAGTGCATACCAAGAAGTCTGCATCCATGTCAGGGACCTTTAGTATCGGCGTTATTGTCAACAACTCTTTAAGCCTCTTAAATGCTTCCGCGCATTTCTCTATCCAAACAAACTTCTTGTTTTTCTTCTGCAACTCCGTGATCGGACCTGCTATCTTCGAAAATCCTTCGACAAACCGTCGGTAGTTTCCCGCTAAACCCATAAAACTATGCACTTCTGTGACATTCATTGGCATAGGCCATTCCATAATAGCCTCAACCTTGGCTGGATCCACGACGATACCTTCGCTAGAGATGACATGCCCTAAGTAGTGAATCCTGGATTGATAAAAAGAGCATTTGGACAGCTTCCCATATAATTTGTGTTCTCGTAAACATTGTAGTACCAAGTGTAAGTGCTCTTCATGCTCCTCCGTCATCCGAGAGTAGATCAAAATATCATGATTGAATACTTGGATGAACTTTTCCAAGTACTCGCGGAACACCCCGTTCATCAAACTCATGAATACCCCTGGGGCGTTTGTCAGTCCAAAAGGTAAAACCGTAAATTCGTAATATCCAAATCTTCTCTTGAAAGCGGTCTTAGGGACATCATCCTCCTTGATCCGTAACTTGTGATACCCTGATCACAAATCGATCTTAGAGAACACCGTCGCACCCTTCATCTGATCAAACAGATCGTTAATTCTTGGTAACGGGTGCTGATTCTTGATCGTAGCCTTATTCAGTTGACGATAGTCAATGCAAAGCCTCCATGATCCGTCCTTCTTCTGAATGAAAATAACGGGTGCACCCCACGACAACACACTAGGACGTATCAGTCCCAGGTGCAGCAACTCCTTCAGTTGCATTTTTAACTCTTGCAACTCTAGGGTCGACATCCGATAAGGCGTTCTCACTATCAATTCAGTCCCCGGTTTCAGGTCTATAGTAAACTCCAATTCTCTTTTGGGTGGCATCCCAGGCAACTCCTCTGGAAATATGTCTGCAAACTCCTTCACCACCAGAAGGTGTTCTAGACCTTCTGCTACTCCCTTTTCATTGAGCTCAAGGATCGCATAAATCTTGCACCCCTTGCACATACTCTTCCGTAACTGTAAGGAAGAGACGAACCTCAGGGATACTCCCTGGTTCCGTCCTACTATCACACGTCTCTGTCCTTCACCATCGACTAAGCTCAACCGTTTCATCTTACAGTTGAGTATCGCCTCATGCGATTCCAACCAATCCATGATGATCATGACGTCATAAGATCCTAAGATCGTGACGTACAAGTTGACCCTCGTGACAAACTCTCCCAGGTTAAGGGCACATCCCGTAACCTTTCCTCCGACCTTCTGTTTGGCTCTCGAAGCCATCTCCATGAAGCTAAACTCATCCTGTTCGACTGCCTTTACCTTAATCCTTTTCAGCGCTGCACCGGAAATAAACCTCTCAGTAGCACCTGGGTCTATCAAAATACTAAGGGTCTGGTCAGCGACAGTACCTGTCATATCGAGCACAGTCGACTGGTGCTTTTCCTGGCGGTTATTCATCGCTGCATGAATCCGATGGGCCTTGCCCATATCTCCCACTGTAGCGGGTCCGGCTGATCCAGACACTCTGGTCCTCTCCACAGGATAGTCGTGCTAGTAGTGTGGCTCCCCACACGTCCAACACCCCTTCTTCGGCCCAGTAGTCCTGGTACCCGAAGTAGAAGATGGTGACCCACTGGCCTGCAAACCTGGTCTGTTCTGTTGAACATGCCTAAACTGTTGCTGCTGCGGGCGACACTGCTGCTACTGTGGTCCTCAGTAAGGTGTCCGCTGCTGAGGCGACGATCATCGTGGGGTAGTAAAAGTGGATCCCCTCTGGAAGCCATGATACCTCGGCGTGTGTCTCGCTGGTGTCGGCTGCTGCAGTGTACCAGATGAACCCTGCCCTGCAGGTCTCGCTGGAGTGCTGGTCTGACCCCCACTGATAAGCTCCTCCTCTTCTATGAGGGCCTTTTGGACAACGTCGTGAAAGGTTTGAGGCATCAAGATCCTAACCTTCACATGCAGGCTACCGTTAAGGCCAAACACGAACCTGTTGACCTTGAGCTTCTTAGTGTTCAGATGCGGAGCATACCGGAGAAGCTCCATAAAACGTGCCTCGTACTCGGGCACTGTACGACTTCCCTGTCATAATGCGTTGAACGCATTGAGCTGACGCTCAATGAATTCCTCTGAAAGATACCTCTCCCAGAACTGTTCCTCGAACAGTTCCCATGACACGTCTTCGATGGCCATGTTCAGCTGCAGTAGGAGCGTCTTCCACCATAGAAGAGTGCTCCCCTTTAGTTGAAAGACCGCCATGCGAACCTTCATGTTGGAGGTATAATCGCGAAGTGCGAAGCACATCGCCATATTCTCCAACCATGCCTTAGCGGCTGCGCCGTCCAGGGCACCAAAGAACTCGGGAAATTTCATCTTCTCGAGTTCACGGTGAATGCTACCAGTAACGGCTGGTGCGCGCGGCGGAACCTCAACGGGTGCCGGCGCCCTGGCCTCATCTCTGTCCAATCTGCTGATCAGCGCCTCGGACATGCGCTGGAAGGATCTCATCATCCCCACAACATCAGAAACTGTGATGTTCTCTTGTCTAAGGACCTTCTTGCCACCCTGGGGGTTATACCCCTCAGGCGTGGATGTTGCTGGAGGCGTCACGCCTCCTCCCCTAGCACCCCGTTGTCTTCCTCCGCAGCGTCCTCTAACCATGATTACCTGCACACACACAATCAAATCGATCAACAAGAGAATAATCAACATAATCATGTCATCGGAACCCATAGTGAATCCCAAGTCGCGGGTCGAACCCGCTCTGATACCATATGTAACGATCCTCCCCGTTACGACAACCATTCTAGTAACATGTACGATTTTTTTTTTTTTAAGGGTGTGTGCGCGTGTGTAGAAGTAGCAACATACTGAACTATATGACACCACTCGACAACAACAAGACTCAACCACGAAGTTCAGCACAGGAAGACTGAAGGCCTCAATGAGAAACTACAACAAATACAACCATAAGCAGAGGTGCACAATGCAGACATTTAGCGACAAAAGTAAAACTGACCACCCGCCCGTCCTACCCTGCAAGGTTAGGACCTCCAAGACACATAATCAACGCTCAAGCCCAGGTTCCCATCGATTTTAACCATTTAAGGTCTTAGGGATGGCGACTGTTCTGAGGAACATGGAGGTGTCTACATCCCACCCGACACAACAGACCAAGCAACTAGATGAAGACAATCAAGTACAACATAAATAAGAAGAACAAATACCTCCCTTACGGAAGGCGCGTGACAAGAGGACTCCGACAACAGAACCCAAATTCAACATTATTTAAATGAACAACCACCCTAAAATACTAACTGGGGTAATTTAAGGTACGTAATTCTAGATTATCGCACCACACATGTTATTAATCAATAATTAATAATTACAATATCGTTGTCATGAAACATTAACTGTCTTATCATTGTGTCACAATCCGGACCATAAAGTTACAATTATCATGCCACTTATATGCTACATTATTTGCTACAACCGCTAATTTAATAATGACATTACAAGATTAAATCATTCACTAAGGTCCAATAGTAATGCACTAAGGATGAAATCATACTTATAGGTACTATCAATTGGAAAACAACAACATACACCATAAATTAAATGACAATCTAAATATTAATATTTAATGACAAAGTAAAAGGCATTATTGGATATGACAACTATCCATAGTTAAATTAACAACAATAAAATATAGCAATCAGTTAAAGATGTCACTATCTGGAATAGCATCATGATTTAGGAATCATCAACTGAAATACAATATACACCACAATTTAAAAAGGGCATTCTTATAATATAAGAAAATTAAAATGACAATGGCAAACTTTCCATATTTCAATTGACAATAAATTAAGAGAACCATCAATTTAAGATGTCCATATAAGGATTTACCTCCTAACTAGGTGTCATCAAGTAAATAACTACATACCTCATAATTAAAAATGGAAGTCTAGAAAATAATAAATTATAAAATGACCAAAAAAAAAAAAAAACATTATTGCCACGATAGTCATCAATAAAACAACTTGCCTTATAACTTAAAAGATTAGAGAGACTAAAGGAGCGTAAATTTCCCTAACTAAGTGAAGATAAAAATGTTGACATCATACATGCCAGATTAGGTAACGTGTAGGTGTATGAAATTGGGGATCATTCTAAAAGGGCGTTATGATAACCTTGGGGTTCGTAATTCACAAGCTGGAATAATTACTGGCAATTGAATTCGTAAATTCTAAATAACAATCTCAGACCCTTGATTTTAACAACCTGGGAATGCCAATAATGAGACGGACAGTATTGAAAATTGCCAGATATCTATAAAAAGATTATACTAGAATAAGATATTCAAAATTTAAATTCGACGTACAGGAATAACTTCCCATTTACATGACTGGGTGATATTACGGCAGTTTTTAATTTGTTTCAAATGAATTTGGTAAGGTCTGGAAATTTAGTTTTTTAGTTCGTATCAATTGAATTTGGTAAGGTCTGGACGTTGATAACCCTATCCGGTGACAACACACATACCCTAAATATTAATTCTACAATGAAGTCAAACTCGTTTTTGCATTGGCTGTTGAACAAATTAATAATTATCCATTAGTAACTGCTGTAAGCGCAGCCCCATTTAGAAAACACAACTGTATACCAATTCAACACAACTGTAATATATTAAACGCACACTGGTAAGTTAAAACACACTGTGGTAAGTAAAACGCACATTCCCAGGCAAATAACACGCACTGTGGTAGGATAAAAACGCACACTCCCAGGCAAATAACACACACTGTGGTAGGTTAAAAATGCACACTCCTAGGGCAATAAACACGCACTATGGTAAGTAAAACGTAGATTCCGAGGCAACAACCACGCACTGTTATGAATAAAAAAAAAGGACGCACACTGTAATATATTAATGCCCCCCCTCTGACCGAGAACGCAGAGAAGGTAAAACACGAACCATTTATCATAGTCCCCACATTCATAGGATTCCATTAATACGTAGCTCACCTAAAATCTCATTAACATGCGTTGCCAGGGTTAGGCGAACTGCCAAAAGGCACCACGAATTTGCCAGGAAGAAGAAAAAAGAAGGTAGAGAGACTCGGAACTTGCGTTCAGACCGCCATGGGATTTGCAATGATAATTAACATGCAGACCTTCAGTAATCAATGAAATCTAAAGGAATAGAATGGCGAAGAGGGTCAGACTTGTGATCTGAAGGCAAATCGATTGGCAACGACCATTAGCACGCAGTCCACATCGAAATGAAATGAGATGTAAAGATTTTAGGTTTCAAACAGAAAGCAATTTGAATTGTGCCACCATAAACACAACACCATAACCACAGACCCCATACAGTGGCAAACGCCCAATGCAAGTAGCACAACGCTCAATAAAATACAGGGTATAAAATAAATTCCCGGCATCAGTGCAAAAACGAACATAACAATTGCAAAGAAAAAAAAAGGGTTGCAAGACGAATTATAATGATTTCCGAACGGGAGGAGTGACGCAGCCCCAAGACGCATGGGAAAACAAGCCAAAACTGGAGGAGAAACACAGGTCAATTTACATTCAAATCCCAGGTCAAACGCCCAAGATGGCAGTGGCTACACGCCCAACAACAATTTGCAGAAAACAACTAGGTTCTCCATCAATTTGTATCTTTGAGCACTTTCAGATACATTAATTTCTTCATGAAAACAACTAGGTTCTCCATCAATAGAAACCAAAGCCACAGATGAAACATAATCGTCATACCTTGTAGGAGGATTCCTAACCTATGAATATATCCTCAGAGAGGATTGAGGCATATTCTCAGTTTCATGGATATTTTCTACATCTTCTTCTTCTTCTTCTTCTTCTGGAACTTCTTCATGCTCCTGCCTTTTTGAAGATGGTTGAGTTCCAATTGAATTTATTGAATTTGCGGTACATCTTCTTGTCTCACTTCAATATCTACCAATTCTGATTTTAAGAGTGACGATTCATCAAATACTACATCTTGTATTATGATGAGTTTGTGGGAAGTAGTATCCCACATTCTATACCCATTAACTCCATCACCATAACCAACAAAGACATATTTCTTTGATCTAATATCTAACTTAGAATGTTGATCTTTAGAAATAAGAGAATAATCATCACAACCAAATATTCTCAGATTTGAACAATCACATGAATGACCTCTCCATACCTCTTATGGAATCTTACAGTTTATTGTAGTTGATGGTGTCTGATTTATCATATAGCATGTTGTAATAACTACTTCTTCCCACAACTCCTGCTGCATGTTGGCAATACTGAGCATGCTACTTGCTCTTTCTAGAAGATTCCTATTCATGCGTTCAACAACACCATTCTGTTGAGGAGTATAAATTGTGGTCTTATGTCCTTTGATCCCAGCTTCCTTGTGATAGTTATCAAATTCCATAGATGTGGAATCACCTCCATTATCTTTCCTTAAACATTTGATTGACTTGTCAGTTTTCTTTTCATCCATAGCTCTTAATTTCTTAAAAGTAATAAACACATCAACTTTTCTTTTAAGTAAATAGACCCAAACCTTTCTAGAGTAATCATCTATAAATGTCACATAATATGACGATCCTCCAAAAGAAACTATAGGGGATAGTCCCCAAAAATCTGAATGAATGTAGTCAAGGATACCTTTTCTTATATGCCTTCCTTCTTTAAACGTTTTTCTACATTTTTTTCCAAAAACACAATACTTGTAGAAATTCAAATTCAGAAACTTCAAACTTGGAAGCGACTTACAATCAACTAGTACCTTAAGCCCTTTCTCACTCATATGACCCAAACATTGATTGCATAAATGAACATAGTCACTTGCATATTGAGATTCTACCACTGCTTGATTTACTTTTGTCCTTCCTTCAATATGATAAAGGTTATCGATCCTCTTTGCCTTCATGACAACTAATATGCCTTTGGACACCATCAGTACTCCACCTTGAGTTATACACCTATAATGAGCAGAATCTAGAACTCCCAAAGATATAAAGTTCTTTCTTATTTTGGGTACATGTCTTACACCTATTAATGTTCTTACAGAACCATCATGCATTCTAATCTGGATGCTACCAACTCCAACAATTTTACAAGAAAAATCATTTCCCATAGAAAAACACCATCATCAATAGATTGGTAAGTTGAGAACCAATTTCTATTAAAACACATGTGGTTGGAAGCACTAGAATCTAACAACCAATGCTGATGTTGATGTAAAACATCACAGTTAGACAACACCTCATCAACCATACCTAAACCTGAACTTGAAATTGTTTCAACTACATTATCTTCCTTTGCTTCTTTTGTGGAGTACTCCTTAGCCGCATTATGTCTTTTCCATCAATCCTTTTTTAGATGCCCATATTTTCCAAAGAATAAATTTTTTCGCTTACTCTTCTTGCCCTTTGATTTAGACCTTGATGTACCCATCTGAATTTTCCCTCTTTCTATAGTTCATCCTCTAACCACCATTGCTTTTGCTGTAGAGTTTTCCTTATTGGATTTCTTCCTTATTTCCTAACACAACAAAGCTCCCATAACAATGTCATAATCAATGGCATATGTTGTGTTAAACCACACAGTTGTGACCACATGATCCCAAGACTCAAGAAACGAAGACAATAGCGTAATATCCTTGTCCTCATCATCAATATTTACTTCCATAGTAGTTAATTGAGAAATCAAACTATTGAAGAATTCAAGTGATCAACAATTTTTGTACCTTCCTTCATCCACAAGTTGTAAAAATGCCTCTTTACAAATATTTTGTTTGACAAGTTATTTGTCATATATTGACTCTCCAGTTTGGTCCACAAACCTATTGTTGTCATTTCTTTAGTGATGTTAAGCAATACCTTATCTTCAGTACATAGGTGAATAGTATTGAGGGCTCTTGCATCTAGATTCTCTGAGTCCTTGTCTATCATGCTTGTCGATTTCTTTGACCTTCCAGCCAAGGCCTTTTTCAGTCCTTGTTGCACAAGAAAATCTCTCATCTTGAGCTTCCATAGTGAAAAGATATTCTTACCACTCAACTTTTCAATCTCAAACTTGGAACTTTGCACTTTATCCATTACCATAAACAACTCCAAAACCCACTGCTTATAAACTAAACCCTTTTAAATATGAAGGAATAATGGTATGAACCCCCAAATAAATATTAAATAAAAAAAGGGTTCAAAACATAATTATTTAATGTGTATAACTTAAAACCTTTTAAACATCCACCTTTATTTAAAGTTCACCTCCAACCATAATCAATTCTCCATAATAAGACAAAAAAAGGAGCTCAGCTTTATTAAAGCTCACCTCCACCTTAAATAATCGATTCTCCACCTTTTACAAAAAAAGTCAACCTTTCATACTTAAAAAAAAAATAAAAATTTATACCATGCAATTTTTTGTTTTTTAAGATTGTCGCACCCTCTATGAGTATCACCTGCGATGATTTATAAATCGTCGCACATTGCCAATGTATAACCTGCGACGATTTGGACCCAAATTGTCATACCTTTTACTACTATGTGCCTGGGACGATGTCGCACTGTGTACAATGTATGGCCTGCGATGACGTCACACTGTGTGTTGTGTATGGACCATGACGATTCCACACTTTTTGATAAATTCTCAAGTTTTTGTGCTATCATCGCACTATCCCATAGGGACGACACACGATGATGTAATAAAACCTGTCCTTAGATCTCCACTTCCACTTCACTCAACTCGACCCGACTCTTCGATCCAATGACCATATTATTTTCTCCTTCACTATCTTCTCCTTCAACTATAAGATCTAATACCACTTGTTAGGCAACAAAATAAGAAAGAAAAACATCTATAACAGAGAATAAACTAAGGAAGGATCAAACATGCATAAAACCAAGAACACTTGACACATCAATTTATGTGGAAACCCAAATCGGGAAAAAACCATGGCAATGATTATCGGTCTTCTTCTTATTCAAGGGAGAACTACAATATCCTTCATAGGCATACAATTGTCCTCTCCTCACACAATAGTTTCTCCTAGCTCTCATTGTCCTCCACCTATAGGGGTATTCTCGTATATATAACATATATCACTCAGTTACACAGACTGATCATGAATAGATCACATAGTTACATGAACAGTTCATAAGATTCCATGCATGCACATGTGCATGTGCATCTGCATGAGGAAATTCGTTGGCACGTTTCCAACAATAACGTCATGCATAACATGTGGCATAAATTCATGAAACCTTTTACTTTAGGTTGGATCAAATTTTTTTCCTTCACGTTACATCATACCTCATTATTATTAAACATTAACATGAGGCTCTCACATGGGTGTACATGGTCGTACCTGCATGTCATGGTGATTACTAAACACTAAAAAAAGTACCTCACATGGGTGTACATGTACGATATTGACATGATGATTCGATAAAAGATAAAATATAGTTCTAAACATTTGTTTTTTTTTTTTTAACCGGTATGAGTGAAATAGATTTTGGTGAAATCTTCATTTTCTGTTGTTTAAATTACATTTTTGAATGCATAAATGGATTGAGAATCCTGCAAAATCCTCAGGAAACTCAAATTATATAGACTTAATCATTCAAATATGGAGTTCCAATAATTTTTGACCCAATTTCAGTAAAAAATGGTCGAACAATATGTCCTTGAAAACTCCAAAAATTCTAATGTTTAGACTACACGTCCTTACATCGATATATATTCAATTTTGTTTGGCCAATATTGGAAAATACTAATTTCTCACCACCACTGGTCTCTCGTGCGCGATTGGATTCAACAACATCATGGAGAGGTATAATTACTTTTCAAAATAAATTTTCTTTCTCTATAAAGAGTGCTTCCTCTTTTTTTTTCTCTGTTTCCATTCATTTTTTTGAATGCTTGAGAATTGTTCTTGTTTCTGTAAAGTACAAAACAATGATGGAGCCTCGGTTTCTTGTACCATAATTTTTTTTTTTTCATACTGATATGCGGTTAAACATTGAATTCATGAATCTAAAATTAAATTATTGTTTAATCTATATTGTATATTCATAGGCCATGGAAGAACTGAAGCATCTCTTATCATGGTCATTTATGGACACAAAACAAGATAATGTTAGGTTGCTTTACCTCCAAGATATCTTGACAATCACTCACAAAGAACAAGACGAAGCATGAGAGCATCAGTTGAAACTCAAGGAAGAATACAACAATATGGTAATGGATACAAAACAACATGTTGCCATATATATAGATTGATCTGAGTGGCTCAACACTAAGTTCGAAGGATTAGACCTTAATGTGGACACTTATTAAACCATTCATTACAATTCATCTTCTCATTCCCCTCCAGACCAATTCCACTAGAATTCAACTCCCAACCACCACTTCGACCTCTGACCAGACATCAAACTTCACTAATCTCAGACTTCATATTCAAAGTTCAACTATTTGAATCTCATGGAGTTAAAATATCAATCGGTTTATCAACACAACAAGCCACAACTATGTTTCGTCGAACCACAATAGTTAGAGTAGCCACAATAGGTCGAATACCATCTCCTCACATATCCTCCTTCCATTCTCAGTTGCACCTCGACAACCATTCCACATGTAATATCCTCAAAATAATTAATTCTTAAAGTCTGTATGCACTTCAGAATTTATTTTTGTTTTTGGAAAATTCATAGTTGGAAAATTATTGCCATTTATGGAAAATCCGAATTTTGGAATTTGATTATTTGTAATTAATTTTGTGATTGTTTGGAAAAGGTTTGATTTTCCCAACTAACTCTTTGACCTAGAAGAATGGTTGGAGGAACCATGCTCTCATTATTGTCTTATCATGATTGATAAGGTGTACAAATGCATGAACTCCAAAGTGGTCCCCTTATGGTGAAAGCCCTCATGGGAATACGCTTTACGGATTGAGTTATCCTAGAAGAATGGTTGGAGGACCCATGCTTGTATGAGGAATAACAAGATGAAGAGCAAGGAAATTGTTGGTGAAACTATCCTAGATGGATAGTGTTTGTCATGCCATTTATGGTGGTATGTGGAATGTCACATAACTCCTCCTGGTTTGAGAGTTATGGCCTTACGAAGTTGAAGGACCCTCACATGAAGGCTTGAATCCCCCAAAGTCAAAGAAGTCAAAGTGACCTAAAAGAAGAAATGATAAAATAAGGT
>ML809108.1:112777-153284 GCA_009831015.1 Picea engelmannii | reverse complement strand
CTGATATCATGCTCATTTAATGCTGCAGTTATAAGGTTTAAAATAAGGAAAGTTTGTTGTCTAGAATTAGTCTTTTAACAGTCATTAAAACATGAAATATACCTCTGGTTTTTTCCACTTAAATGTTGATAATAAAAACCTGCATACCACAGAATTTAACACAAGTAATTTTGGTCAACATGATCCTGGAAAAAACCCCAAGGGGAAAACTAGTGAAGAGGAATTTATTATGGAGCTCTTAAAGAATTATTACAACAGAGAATCTGAGCAAGGAAAATCAGATTTTACAAGGCCAACTTATCTCAAGTCAGCAGTCCAATTTGTCCTTGAAAGTTGAGCAGCCTCCTAGAAAATCGCGGCCTCTTCTCCTTGATTCAATGCTGTCCTTTCATCATTTACAGCAGACAACGTTCATGGGGAAAAACGCCCAGCACCATACTTGTACCTTCCTAGGAATCCGCATCCTCTTCTAAGCAAGTGTGCCCTCTCTTCTCTACAAACCCTTTTCTCCTCCTCTTCCTCACTTCTTCTCAAGTGAACAATGTGCCCCCCATTCTCCTTCACTTTTCCTTTAGCCTCCTCATTAGCTTGACCCAGGGATCAAAGACCAAGATTAGATCTTAGCTTTCTAAGATCAAGGGTGGAGATTAAATCTCCCCCTTCACTTAAGTTCCCTAAGTCACTTTATCATTAATGAGCTCATAAAGTCACTTTGACTTTATAACATAAAGTTAAGGGAGAGGTACTTTTCCCCCTTTAGTGCTAGGCACATCAATAACACTAGGGGACCACTTCCCAAGGTAATAAAACTTAACACTCCCTCTTATCGAGGAAAGTGTTCTTCACCACTCCCATCTTGTCTCTGAAGTGGACATGCTTGCCCCTTGGCAAAGAATTCATGAGAATGTCAGCAATCTGCTCATTAGTAGATATGTACTCAAACTGAATTGCTCCTCTCTGAACCCAATCATGGATGAAGTGGTATCTAATCTCTATGTGCTTTGACCTGTCGTGAAAGACTGGATTCTCAAAGAGCTTGATACAACTCCGATTATCACAGTGAATCATTGTAGGCCTCAACTCATGACCAAATAGACCAACCAATAACTTACGAATCCAAATAGTCTCGTAGTTGGCCTGACTAATTGCCATACACTATGCCTCAGCATAACTCAGTGCCACTGACTTCTGTTTTCGGCTGAACCAGGAAACAATTGTTGATCCCATCTCGAAACAACACCCTAAAGAGCTCTTCTTGTCAATTGCACATCCTGCCCAGTCTGACTCTTTATAGTCAATCAACTTGACCCCGTCACCTCTGACGTAGTCCAAACCATACTCCACTAACCGCGATATGTACTTCAAAACATGTTTTGTTGCTATCCAGTGCACTCTCCTAGGCTCCACCATATACTGACTGAGAGTGTTCATAGCAGAACAAATATCTGGTATGTTAAATTTAGAGCTGCTATTAAGTTCTTTTCAATTTACTAGACAATAATAGCATAAGCAGGATCAAAGAGGAGCCTTCCTCTCTTATTTATACTAGCTGAGGGGGCACTAGGGTTATGTCTCTTCACTATGCAGGGTCGACTTCTTCCAATAGTGGTTAAAACCACTTTAATAAACCCTAAGGGGCGACTTCTCAAATACCACCATATGAATATGGTTTGACCAATCCACAAGAGGGGATTTGGTCTTATACAAAACCCGACATGATCAATCCACAAAAGGAGATTTGATCTATATAATAATAACTCAATTATAATTAGAATATTCTTCACAGTTACAATATTTCAACACTCCCCCTTAACAAGAAGGGTATTCTACTGACATAACCCAATACAACATCATCAGGAGAGAGAGAGAGGGCAACAATATCATCAGCATCTGGAACATTGACTGGCATATCTACAAATCATCGAAAGTTTTTCTCATCATCAATATCATCATCGTTCACATCATGGAGCTGGAGTAGTATCATCATCACCGTTCACAACATGGAACTGGAACAACATCATCATCATCATCGACAGCATGAAGTTGAACATCAGCATCAATAGCATGAAGCTAGAGCAACAATCTCACCAACATGAGGTTGGTACATCATCATCAACCACACGAGGCTAAGACAACAACATCATCAACACGAGGCTGAGATAACAACATCATCAACATGAGGCTGAGACAACAACATCATCAACACAAGGTTGAGACAACAACATCATCAACACAAGGTTGAGACAACAACATCATCAACATGAGGCTGAAACAACAACATCATCAACACGAGGCGGAGATAACAACATCATCAACAAGAGGTTGAGACAACAACATCATTAACACGAGGTTGAAACAATAACAACATCATCATATGGCAACATAATGAAGAAGGTGCAACAACAACATGTTGTGGTACTCTGACAGACCGTCCTTACCAAACCTTTGAGATCTGCCCAGGAACCATAAGATTCCCTAGGATATAAAATCCTAATGGATCTACCACGTGGTACTTTGACAAACTGTTGTTATCGGACCTTCGAGATCTGCCCAGGAATCAAAAGATTCCCTAGGATATAAAATCCTAACGAAGCTACCACTATTGACCACAGTTGGTATATACATGCACAGGTACTCTGACAGACCATCCTTACCGGACCTTCGAGATCTGTCCAGGGATCATTAGTCCCCTAGGATATAAAATCCTAACTGAGTTACTCGTTGTTGGTCAGGATACCATAGTATCATCAACATCACTCCCCCTTTCGAGGGACGTCCTTTCAGACTATACCAAGCTTGTCTTGAAAGTATTCAAACTTTACACGAGACAGAGGCTTGGTCAACACAACTGCAACCTGCTCATCTGTGCCAACATATTGGAGCTTTACAACTCCTCTCTGCACCATATCACAAAAATAGTGATACCGGATTTCTATGTGCTTCGACTTATCATGGAACATTGGGTTCTTTGTCATCTTTATGCAACTCAAGTTATCACATAGAATCACAGTGGCTTCCATCTCCAGATCGAATAGACCAGTCAACAACTTTTGAACCCAGATGGCTTCACAACTGGCGGAACATGCTCCAATGTATTCCTCTTCTATCGTGTTGAGAGCAATACTGAATTGCGTCTTGCTCTGCCATGAAGTCATGGTTGACCCCAGATTGAAACAACATCCTAAAGTGCTCTTTCTATCAAAAACACTTCCAGTCCAATCTGAATTAGTGTAACCAACCAATCTAAAGTCATGATCTCCAGTATAACAGAGATCAAAGTCCAACGTACCCTTAAGGTATCTCATCACATGCTTTGCAACTACAAGGTGAACATGTATAGGCTCTACCATATACTGACTCAAGGTGTTCACAGCAAAGCATATATCTGGCCTGGTATTCATCAGATACATCAACGAACCAATAATTTGTCTATATAGAGTAGCATCAACTAATTCTAACGAAGTATCAACCATGAGCTTCAACTTTGTTTCCATGCGTGTGTTCATGGCTTTGTATTCCAACATGTCAAACCTCTTTAGTATTCCAACTGCATACTTTCCTTGGTTAAGGAAGATCTTCTCTAGGCTCTGCCAAACTTCAAGACCTAAGAAATAATGCATCAGGCCTAGGTCTTTCATCTCAAATTCTGCAGTGAGCTTCTTCTTACAGTCTGTGATGAGCTTTTCTTCTCCTATTAAGAATAAGTCATCCACATACATCAGCAATATAATTGGCTCATGATTCATAACCTTGAAGTAAAAGTTAGAATCAGTTTTACTCTTGGTAAAGCCCAAGCTCGTCGGGAAACTATCAATTATTCCATACCAAACTCTGGGAGCTTGCTTCAATCCGTACAGAGCCTTCTTCAACCTGCAGACATGAGTTTTTATATCTTCAACTTCAAACCCTTGTGGTTGTTCTATATACACTTCTTCTTCAATACAACCATTTAAGAGGGTTGTTTTCACATCCATCTGGTGTAACTTCCACTTCATCTTGGTTGCAATAGCTATGATGGTCCTGATAGAAGTGTATTTGGCTACAAGAGCAAATGTCTCTTCATAATCAATGTCTTCCTTTTGAGAAAAGCCACGAGCTATAAATCTTGCTTTATGTTTTTCAATACTTCCATCTGCAACATTTTTTATCTTGTATATCCTTTTGGAAGATATCACATCTTTGTTCTTTGGTCTGGGAACTATCTCCCATACATCATTCTTTATAATGGATTGGTATTCTTCTGTCATGGCATCCACCCATTCTTTCTTTTGAATGGCTTCTTCAAAGCAAGTAGGTTTATTTTCTATGAGATCACACATCAATGCCATATAACTGGAGAATGGCTTAGGTTTCTTGCTTTGTCTCATGGTCCCTTCTAGGGCACCATACTTCTCTCCATCTTGAATAAGTTCCCTTGCCCAAGCTGGCTTTCTCTTGTGAGAGATCGTCATCTAGGGAGGTTCTTGAGATTCTATCATATCATGATCTTATCGAATCTCATCATCTGGTGTAACTGTGACTTCCTTCATTGGTTCTGCAACTCTAGGGGCTACAAGTTCTTCTTCATATACGTCTATAAGCCGACATCTCCTTGATCTCATGAGTGTTTCATCTTCATCAAAGGTTACATCTCTGATGATCTCAATATGATGGTAACCTGGTATGTAAATTCTGAAGGACTTAGAGACCTCACAATATCCAACAAATATTCTCTTATGTCTTGAAGGGTCCAACTTAGTAATCCTTTCTTTCAGAATGTGTACAAACACTGGACAACCAAATATTTTTAGATGGCTTACTTTTGGCTTCTTTCCAGAGAACATTTCTTCGAGGGTTTTGAATCCAAGTGCATTGTGGGATAATCTATTTTGGACATAAACTGTTGTTCTTGTTGCTTCAGCCCATAAGTGCATTGGAAGATCTTGATCGTGGATCATAATCTTCACTGCTTCCATTATTGTTCTATTCTTTCTTTCTGCTACATCATTTTGTTGAGGATTATAGGGAGTGGTGAGCTCCCTCGTAATCCCGACATTTCTGCAAAAGATTCCAAATTTATTTGAGGTGTATTCTCCTCCATCATTTGACCTGAGTATCTTGATCTTTCTTTCGGAGAGATTTTATACCAAGTTTTTGAATTCCTTGAACTTTCTGAATACTTCATCTTTTGACTTCAAGAAATAAACCCAAGTCTTGCGAGAATAATCATCAATAAATGACACATAGTATACATACCCACTTAGAGAGATTGATGGCATTGGACCACATACATCTGAGTGGATGAGTACAAACCTCCTTCTTCTAGTACATAGGATACATCCTTCATCGGAGTTCATGTCATGTGCTTAAGAGCCAAGTATCTTTTCCAGGTATCACAAAACATAATCTTCAATTTCTTCTTTAGTCACCTTCTTGGGTGGCTCATCATCTTCAACTGCATGGGCATGATGTATTTTGTTATTTCTCTTCTTGTAATCTTCTCTTTTGGAAGGACAATTCTTAGTAATGTGTCCCATCTTATCACAATAATAACATCGATAAGAGGAGAAATTTTTTTCTCTTCTTCGACCCTTATGATATTTCTAAAATCTCCTTGGAGGGTGAGATTCATTATGGAAGTGGGTGGATCTCTTTGGGGAGTGAGATTCCTCATGGAGGTGGGTCTCCTTTTGGAAATGAGACCTTTTCTTTCCTCCTTTAGCATGAACAACTAGGGCTTGGTCTTCATCCCTTAATAGTACAACTTCTTGGTTGGCTACTCTTGCTTCTTCTTGAACACATTCTTCCCATGGACTGTCAAATTGGAGTTTCTCTTTTCTTGCACAGATAGTTTAGACGAAGGCGTCCCAAGGTCTTGTGAAACCATTAAGAGTTGTCATGATTAGTTCATTTTCATCCAAGTTGTCTTCAATTGCTTCTAACTATTCTTTGAAATGAGTAACCCTAGAGAAATAATCATGAATTGTTTCTCCTTTATGCATCTTTGTATTCTTGAGTTGGGTTCTCAATTTCATCTTCTGGTTGATGTTCTTTCCTTCATACATTTTGGTTAGGGAATCAAACATCTCTTTTGGAGTATTCTTAGAAGATACTTGAGGGATCAAGTGATCTTTAATGGAGTCTGCAATGATCCTTTTGGCCCTAACCATATCATTCTTGTACTTTGCTTTGGTTGCATCTTCTTCAGGTTCTGGTACATTTTCTTTTATGAATTTTGCAAGGTCGTTCTCTTCAAGAATGAGTGCAATCATGTACTTCTAGGCACAAAAGTTTCCACACCTTCTAGCTTGTCAACAATCTTAGTGCTTGCAGTCATCTTGACCTGAAGCTGACGAAAATGACCAAAAAAATGAAAGTGCTCAGAAAGTGAATTTGAACTTACCAGGAGATGCGTTGGGCTGAGGCGAGTAGGCTAGAGCTGTCTGTTTTCAAAAAATCCAAATTTTACCCCTTGAAATTGGACCTACACAAATATGGACTGGTACTTCTAGTAGTGGTTCTGGTACCAGTGAAAACTAGGGTTTCACTTTCTAGAGATTTTGGCCACTGAAAAGGTGCGCTCAAGCTGCCAAGTGATGCGCTAGGCTAGGGCATACTTCGCTAGATGGTTTTTAGTTAGAAAATCACTTTCAATAAAAAGCCCTAATTTTCTTGTATGACGATAGTGATGTTTTTGGTTACCGAGTGAAAGGTGCTCTATTTGGTTCATCTCCGATTCCATGTTAAATTTAAAGTTGCTATTAAGTTCTTTTCAATTTACTAGACAATAATAGCATAAGCAGGATCATTGAAAGAAACACAATCACAAGGTACACAACATTTTATCCTGGGAAACCATCATGGGATAGAAAACCCAACAAAAACTTCCTCAATAATAGATTGCCAAGACTAAAGATCAAACCACCAAGAATAACCCAATATTGAGCATGCTCCTCTCTCTCCTTCTAATTGTGGCTTCCTTCAAAACTTGTGCACTATATGAGTGACTGAGTGAGTGAATGAATGGGGCGCCTTCCTCTCTTATTTATACTCGCTGAGGGGGCGCTAGGGTTATGTATCTTCACTAAGAAGGGCCGACTTTTTCCAATAGTGGTTAAAACCACTTTAATAAACCTCAGGGGTCAATTTCTCAAATTCCACCATATGAATATGGTTTGACCAATCCACAAGAGGGGATTTGGTCTTATACAAGACTCGACATGATCAATCCACAAAAGGGGATTTGATCTATGCAATAATAACTCAATTATAATTAGAATATTCTTTGCAATTACAATATTTCAACATGGTCTAGTGTTGACCAGATACATCAATGAACCAATCAACTGATAATATCTCGTGGCATCCACCAACTCGGAGTCAAAAGCACTAAGCTTCTTCCAGTTGGTGACCACATGTGTCGACTGTTAGAAAAATAGGTGTGCTCGTTTCACCATAGACAATATAGCAATATTGTCACCCAACCATTGGCACAAAGGCCACCCCCGAGCACCTTAACCTTGACAGAGAAAATAACTATGGAAGCAAACCCTAGAATCAATAGTCAACCACGGGAGTGTATCTAAAATGCCAGTTGCAGCAGCTGAAATGAAAGTACAAACCATAACCAAAGAGAAAGTCCAAGCCAAAACTGAAATGTCAGTTGTAGCAACTGCAACTGCAACTCATCTCCAAACTTGCACACCACTGGTCTTATGCAGTTGTGAGAGTGAGGGTAACAAATGAGCTCTAGTGCCCTCTTATTTATAGTCATCCAAGTGACCTAACTTGGTCGACTTTGACCTCTGGAGGCTAATAACTCAATAATAAATATTCTCTTGAGTCGACTTGTCTCCTAGGGTTATTATCCAACGTTTTAGGGTTTCTCTTGCTTCCCGGAATATTCTAGTCTTGTCAAGGTTACATGTAGAGGTTAATACCTCCCGCAACTACCATAATATCAACATCGAAATGGGTCTGCAATCCTCCTTCTAAAATCTACTCAAAATATTCGTTGCATACTTCCCCTATCCCAGAAAGGCGTGCCCATCCTCCTTCCAAACCTCCATCTCCAAGAAATAATGCATCAGTCATATGTCCTTCATCTCAAATTCTGAAGCAAGACCCCTCTTGCAACCAACTATGAGCTCCTCCCCTCCAATGATAAACAAGTCATCAACATATAGGATAAGAATGAAGGTATCCTCTCAACAAACAATGTAATAGAGATTTGGATCTGTCTCACTCTTCTCAAAGCCCATCTGCAACAAGTAAGAGTCAATCCTGGAATACCAAGCTTGTGGAGCTCGCTTCAAACAATACAATGTCTTTGTCAAGAGGCACACGTGGGATACTCTCCCAAACACCTCGAACCCCTGTGGCTACTCAATGTATACCTCCTCCTCTATAAGACCATTTAGAAATGTTGTCTTCACATCCATTTGATGGATCTTCTAACCCATCTCTGTTGCAATCTCCATGACACTCATGATATAATTATATCTCTCAACAGGTGTGAATATCTCATCATAGTCAATCCCCTCAACTTGAGAGAATCCTCTCTCCACAAATGGAGCCTTGTGTTTCTCAGTGTTTCCATATGAAACATACTTAATCTTGTACAACCACCTGGAAGTCACCATTGACCTCCCTCTAGTCTAGGCACCACCTCCCACCCATCATTCCCCATAATGGAATCATACTCCTCCTACATGGCATCTCTTCAAACTTGTTGGTATGATGCCTCCTCGAAAGTAGTGGGCTCGAAATTTGTGATGCTAGTCACCATGGCCAAGTAGGAACCAAACCTCGTTGGTGCTCTGCTCTCTCTCATCAACTTCTTGGGCTCACCAACATACTCCTTGTCTTCCTTCAAGGTCTCCTAAAACCATATTAGTTTCTTCTTCCCTGAAGTAACCTCCGGTAGAGCGATACCCTCATGCCCCTCAGTCTCATTCATAGATCTCACCATAGAAGTCTGAGATCATAAAGCGCTTGCACATGTGGTATATGTACTAGACACATGTGATCCTATAGTTGTACTAGGTGGACCGGTCATCCCTGAACTCGATGTACCAGACACCTGTGGTTGTGTCCCTGAGATGCATCATCCTATATCTGTGGGACCTCCTCAACTCTGTCTCTCAACTCACAAGATCTATGGAAGGTTCTATCCTCCTCGAATCTAACATCTCTCTTCACAACAACTCTCCTCAGTGATGGTATTTATATCTAAAAGGCCTTTGAGACCTCGTTGTATCCAACTAGGATCCCTTTCTCTGTTGTGGGATCCAACTTTGTCCTCTAGTATTCTCAGAAGGGACATGAGAGAAAGTCAAGCACCCAAATATACGAAGGTGTCCAACATCTGTCCTCCTCCCATTGATGGCATCCTCAGGAGTCTTTCTCCCCTTAGCTCTATGTGGACTCTTGTTTTGGAGATACAATGCAATACTACAAGCATCAACCCATAAGAAAAATGGTAACCCCTGATCATGCAACATAGATCTCGCTGCACCAACAATAGCCATGTTCTTCCTCTCAACAACCACATTCTGTTGGAGGTTGTAAGGAATGGTCAATTGTCTCTTGATACACTCCTAGATGAAGAAGTCTCTAAAATTTTTGGAGGTATACTCACCCCCATTGTTTGACCTCAAGACATTGATCTTTCTCCCTGTCTCGTTCTCCACATGAGCCTTAAACTCTTGGAACCTCTTAAAGACCTCACTCTTGATCTTTGGGAAATAGATCCAAGTCTTCCTGGAGTGGTCATCAATGAATGCCACATAATACTCACATTCACTCAAAGAAACTGATGGCATAGGCCCGCACACATCAAAGTGTACCAAATCAAGCATCGCAGTTGATTTACTGTCACTACTCGGAAAGAAAGTCTTGGTGTACTTCCCAAGAGAACACCCCCTACAAACTTGTTGATGCTTAGCATCGAACTATGGCAATCCTATCAAAATCTCTCTCAACACCCTCAGAGCTCCATGATGCAAGTGAGCCATCCTCCTATGCCACAACTCACACTACTAATTGTTGTTATAGCTACTAACCAAAGCATGTAATGGTTGAAAGATGAGTTTGTACAGTTTCCCCTCATGAGTCCCAATCACTCTGGTTGATGTGATATTGGACCCCTTAGGTTGAATGAGGATCTGACTACCTCATAAATACACCTCAAATCCCTTATCCTGAATGGTGGAAACTGATATTAGGTTCTTCTTCAGCCCAGGGACATACAAGACATCCCTGAACACCATGGGTGTCTTCAACTCCCTCTGAAAGGAAATTGTTCCACACCTAGCTTCCCTAATTATGGTGCTATTCCCAAGAACTATCTCCAATTTTACCCCTAAATCTGTAAGATCAATAAAGTGCTCTCTAACATCAGACATATGACTAGATGTTCCACTTTCTATGTACCATACACTAGACAGTGTCTCAACTGTAGACAGACTGACAAGCAAGGAAATCTCCCTCTCAAACTGAGGGGAACTCATCCTCATCAGCTAATGTTATTATATCACCCTACTTCTTCTTCCTATTGGGACATTGTCCAACATAGTGCCCCATCTTGTTACAAGCAAACCATTTAACTTTGCTCATGTCACTCTTCTGCTCACCTCCCTTCTGTTGTTGTGGACCCACCCTTGGGACCCTTCTTAGTATTCTTCTTACTCTTCATAGAAAGAACAATATCCTCACCATCATCCCCACCACACTATTGACTAGAAGATCCTGAGCCAATCCTGAACTCCTCCTATACAAAGTCATCCCATAGCCTCTCCCAACTAGGAAAATGCTCTTTGGCTACAATGCCTCGTACAAAGGACTCTCATGGTTTGGAGAAGCCATTTAAGTTTATCCTCACCAACTCTATTGGATCCACTACCTCCCCCACAACTTCCAACTCATCACGTATCTGTGAAAACCTTGTGAGGAATGAAGCGATCGAATCAGTCTTACTCATCTTAGTGCCCCTCAATTTCTCTTGGAGCAACATCTTCTGGTTTTGGTTTGGGCTCTAGTAAACACCACACAAGGACTACCACATCTGAAATGCAAAGTCCTTACCAGACACATGAGGAATTATATGGTCTTTGACTACTTCTAGAATAGTCCTCTTGGCCTTAATGTTTCTCTTCCTAAACTTTGCCAAGAGCATTGCATATGTAGGAGGGACCACATGATTTTGCACAATGTCCCATAGCTCACTCTCCTCCAAGAGAAGAACTATCCTATCTTTCCATGGAGACCGATTTTCAACTCTTGCTATCCTATCCTCCACCCTCAACCCTCCAACTGACATGGCTGCCAACTTATGCTAAATGACCAAAGAATGTATGTTGTGAAGTTGAGTTAAAATTTTGTCCATTGTTTGCAATTTAAACCAGCTCTCTTGTTTCCTTAGGCTATGATACCATGAAGAAATTTGAGGCTCTTGAAGGCTATCAACTCAGGTATGATTTAGGATTGTTTCAATGTCACTAAATGTTGCCTTCAAGAACTGAGATCATGCTCATTTAATGTTGTTGTTATAAGGTTTAAAATAAGGAAATTTTGTTGTCCAAAATTAGTCTTTTAACAATCATTAAAACATGAGATACACCTCTAATCTTTTCCACTTAAATGTTGATAATCAAAACATGCATACCACATAATTTAACACAAGAAATTTTGGCCAACATGACCCTAGAAAAACCCCAAGGGGAAAACTAGTGAAGAGGAATGTATTATGGAGCTCTTAAATAATTATTACAGCACAGAATCTGAGCAAGGAAAATCAGATTTTACACATCCAACTTATCTCAAGTCAACAATGCAATTTGTCCTTGAAAGTTGAGCCAACGACCTACTAGAAAATTGTGCCCTCTTCTCCTTGATTCAATGTTGTCCATTCATCATTTACAACAAACAACATTCATGGGGAAAAGCACCCAACACCAGACTTGTACCTTCCTAGGAATCCACACCCTCTTCTAAGCAAGTGCGCCCTCTTCAGAAAGTGTGCCCTCTTCAGCAAGTGTGCACTTCTTCTTCAAGTTCACTCTCTCTTATCCACAAACCCTTTTCTTTTCCTCTTCCTCACCTCTTCTCAAGTGAACAATGCACCCCCCTTTATCCTTCACTTTTATTTTAGCCTCCTCATTAGCTTGACTCAGGGATCAAAGGCTAAGATTAGATCTTAGCTTTCTAATATCAAGGGTGGAGATTAAATCTCCCCCTTCACTTAAGTTCTCTAAGTCACTTTATCATTAATGAGCTCATAAATTCACTTTGACTTTATAACATAAAGTTAAGTAAGGGAGGGGTACTTTTCCCTCTTTAGTGTTAGGCACATCAATAACACTAAGGGACCACTTCCCAAGGTAAAAAAACTTAACATATGGGGGTGGGGGGGGGACCCAAAACTTACTTTATGCTTTCCCTTTGATGATAAAATTGTATTGCTTTACAAAACATAATACAAGTATGTGCAAAACTAGCTATGCCAGGTTTTCAAAAACTATCCAACTACAAGTTACGTGCATAGGAATAAAATCCATTAGGACTTATCTATTGTTGTAATGAGAAACAAAGGAGGACTACTATTTGACAACCCAAGTTCATATTGCCTAGAACAAGACTACTTCACAACCATCAAGCTTCCTCTGATAGGTGGTAGGTCCTCTTGAATTTATTGTCATGAAGAGTCAAGGCTACCTGTGGCACCCCCTTCTTTATCCATATCTATTGCTCGGGTTCTCAAATTTGGAAATCAATGGTTACAAGTGTATATGTAGCATCATCACAAGAATATAGGTGTTAAAAAATAGTTTTCTTGGAGCATCTCCTGCAAAGGCAATTATCTCCAAATTTTCGAGTTCCCTTTAATGGTTTCATGGAACCAATCACACAAAAGTTTGGAATATTCTTTACTAACTTGTATCTAAAAGTAGTGTATATCCATCTAACTCCGGATCTATCGTGCATCAAGAGAAATCAAATCCCTCAAGGTGCAAACCCTTCCTCGAGTTTTTTCAATTTAAAAAAAGTTTTCACCTTAAGGGACTTGATCCCTCTCAACTCATGATAGATCCAATGTTAAGATGGATCTACTCTGGTTCTTAATGTATATGTGTGTTTGTGTCGTGTGTCAACTCCATGTTGAGCATGGAAAGAATTATACATCTCCCTCATACTAAGCAACACACCATTGAAATGTTTTAACCATAAGAATTTTTTTACTTTCAATTGATATATTTCAATGTAGACCATAAATAAAAAAATTCAATATCAACTTTATATATATATATATATATATATGGCTGACATTGAAATGTTTTTTTTTTTTTTAATATTTTTTTAAGTGCCACGTGTTAACTCCATGTTAATCATCGAAGGAATTACACATATTCTTTGTAACATCAAAAATATCTCTTTGTTTTGACTAATATAAAGAAGAAAATCAACATTGCCAAAATAAAGACAAACTCTTACAAGTTCCATAGTAAAACCAAGCGTTGGACAATTCCTAAAACGTCGTGGATCGAAATAATTTGTCATCTTTCTGACACTAAGAGGGATGAAGATGAAAAGCACTTTCTCTTAGATTGTCCTATGTACACCCACATTATATCACAATTTCAAAATATTTGTTACAAAATCGACCTTCCTAACATTTTCACTCATCAAATTATGGTGATTTAGGAACGCTTCTCATAAAGCTTTTCGAGCACAGAAATAGAATTCTAAAAAACCCAAATAATTTTCTTACCTTTCATAAGGTTTGATAGACCAAATTTGTTCTTAATCGAAGTTAATCATCATCATATAGAAAGTTGATATAAAAATAGTTTACTTAAGATAGACATTGAAATATTTTATTTATGGTCGACATTGAAATATATTTTTAGTTATTAATATTTTTTTTAAATGGCATGTGTTAACTCAATATTAAGCATGGAAGGAATTACACATCTCCCTCATACTGATTTGTAGAAAGCACCTCTCAACACAATCAATAGAAACTCGAATTTTATGTTATCCTTGCAAATGTTTTAAGTCATTTTCATTGTCTAACTTCCTTTTGATTCTTATCACCATTGAATCAATTAGCAGGAGTTCTAATTTTGTTTTTTAGAATCAAAAGGAGGAATTCTCTTTACTTTCTTCCTATACACAGTTCCACCTCCTCTAATTTGTCTTCCTCTCATGATTAAATCTCTACAATTATTTGAAGACTTGTTGAAACAATTGAGCCTATGAGAGGAGATTGGAAATTAAGATGTTTATGTGATCTTATGCATGAGTAAATAACTTGAATAATGTTGATTATAGTGTTGCCTAAAATAACGAGTAAATAACTTTAGTGTCGCCTAAAATAATGATTCAATTTTAGAAAAAATGAATTCCCTCCGAAGTCAAAGTTTTTTTAACATTTCTGAAAGCAACGTACAACCTTAAATTCTTATTGTTTCGACTTTACTAAAATGTAAGTATATTGGAAACTTCTTTTTAAAATGTTGAATTTTTTCCACATAAAATTTCACATTATATTTATAAAAATATAATATGTTCTCAAAACACACATTACATCATAAGATCATTTTTTTCATGAACTAGTCCAAAAAAAACTTAGCTACACAGAATTCCAAATTCCTTACAAAATATCGTCTTCTCTAGAGGGACCATGAGAGACAAATACCACCAACTAAAGGGACCATGTATACTATATCTACTAAGATCTCGATCTTTGAACTAGGAAAACATAAAATTACTCCCCCTGAAGGAAACTAAAACATGTTTAAAAAAAGAGTTGGGCCCTCATGGCCTCCTTCCCATTGATTATAGGCAATTCTCCCTGGAAGATTTTTTAGAGCCTACTTTGATAATCTATTCACCTCTTGATTCTCTTCCCTAAATATGTGTGCAGAGGATATGTTCCTGAAGTGACTGAGAAGTTCATTTATCCTATCCTTCTAGCCATCTAATGTTACAATCTGAAGTGCTCCTTTCCTGTTGAGTCAATCAATGATTGTTTTTTAGTCCCCTAGAACATGTAAATCTATAATAGTAAGTCTAGAAGCCAGAGTTAAAGTAGCCCAAACTCCGATGAGTTCAACCCTAGTATTTGTTCCTCTTCCACAATTTAAATTCCATCTATAAGTCGTGTACTCATTGAGCTTTAGGACTCCACCTGCTCCGCTTAGTTCTCCATTCTCTTGCGCTACCCCATCGAACCACACAATGACTTTATCTTCGGGAATTTATGTGGTTGATAGTCTAGGAAGATAAAAAAAATTCCTTTTTTATGTGATTTCCCACAGCCCCTAAAGATAGGAAAACTATCTTTTGAATGGAGGGTGTCCCTGACTCAAAGATAGTCTTGTTTCTATCAAGCCAAATAAACCAACATATAAAGGATGGGAGAGTTGGAAAATTAAAGTTCTGTTTTGCCCAATTTTCAAAGCACTCGTTCACCGATTGATCACTCCAACCATATGAGATATTTAGAGCGTTTTTAACTCTTTCCCAAATTGAAATCGTAAAAGGACAAGTTACAAAAAGATGTTTACCTGATTCCCTCTTTCCTTTGCAAAGATATCATATCCCTAGCCCCGTCCAGCCTCTTTTTTGAAGATTTTTCCAAGTTAAAACTTTATTTTCAGCCACAAGCCAAGTGAATAATTTGATCTTTTGAGGGCAGTCCCAACTCCACAGTTTTCTCCTCCAACCACCAATTTTAAATTTCCACAGTTTTAAAGGGCGTTGTACACATCTTTTACTGAGAGCTACCTTGAATTATCACCTCCAGTTCACTTTAATTCATTCGGTCTCTCTAAGAGATGAATCCCTGATCCAATCAGGTTCCTCCTGTACACCTCCCATTCTGCTGCTAATTCTCTTTCCAACCCCAAATCTACACCGTCTAACCAATTTGTGCAAATCGAACCCTATGGTTGTGCACGTCTCGCTTGATACAAAAGATAAATGTTGTTTAAATTAAGTAAAAGGATCATCTCATTTGATAATATCGAGTCCTTCCCCATACCCAGAATTACATCCTTACCAATTAAAATGGAGTGTCTAGAACCCGGGTTCCATGCCAACCAATGTAAAATCACAGGTAAAGTATTTAGAATATTTTTCCATGTTTGTGAACCGTAGGACGTGATCGAATAGGTCGATCTCAACCAGGTTGACACCGAACCATGGGGTAAGTACTTATATTTTATCACCTGGTGCCAGATGTCGTTCTTTATCAATACTCTCCACAATGTATTAGTCGCCATAGCCATGTAGAAAATGAAGATATTCCTCATACCCCAGCCTCCATGCACTTTTGGCTTCGAAATTTTCTCCCAATTTTCTTATGCTTGTTTCCTGACCATAGGAAGGAAAAAACCATTTTGTGGATCCTATTAAGAACTGAAATCGGGATATGAGCTAAATCCATCCAATAGACTGGTTGGCTCTCTATGATAACTTTTATCAACACATTTCGCCCCCCCAAGGATAGCCACCTATTTCACCAGTGGCTAATCCTTTTTTCATACTTTTCGATGAGCCATAGCCAGTCCTCCGTCTTATAACTTTTTGGTTTTAAAAAATACCCCAGGTATCTAAATCCTTCCGAAATATCTTTAAAGTTGTAAATATATAATTCTTTCAAAGATGCTAGAGTTTCCTATTGTACTCCAGAATGGAAAAAGGTAGACTTTTGAACATTTATCACGAAGCCTGACGCTCGATAGAATATACAAAGGATACTATTGATTTCAACCAACTCTGTGACTGTGTCTTTTGACATTATAAGGATGTCACCCACAAAAAGAAGGCATGGGACCTTTAATAATCTAGATACCTTAATCCCCGACAATACTCCATCTGCTTATCCTTTTTTTAGTGAAAGGTTGAGTCCTTCCATCACAAGAATGAATAGAAGAGGCGAAAACGGGCAGCCCTATATAAGCCCTCTGCTACTCTGGAAAAAAATTGTCGCCTCTCCATTTATCAAAATGGTGTATTTTGTAGAGATTACACAACCCATTATCCAATTTGTTGTGGGGAGTCCAAAACCAACTTGAAGTAGTGTTAACCACAAAAAATCCCAATTTGTGCAATCATAAGCCTTTTTTAATCCTAGCTTCATAATAATTGCTTGGATTTTTTTTGTTTTTATACTATGTAGGCACTCCTAAGCAATGCCAATAGCATCTAAAATTTGTCTTCCCTTAATAAATCCCAGTTGTTCCTTAGACAAAGAATGGGAGAGAATAGGCATGATTCTCCTCGCTATAACTTTTGCAATGATCTTGTAACATAAGTTGCATAGTGCAATTGGAAGGAAATCACTAAAAGTGTTGGGACTATTGACTTTTTGGATCAATGCTAAAAAAATTGAATTTATCGGTCTACTTACCTCACCTCTGAGTCTAGTTTACTCCACTACATCAATCAAGTCTTTTCCAACCAGGTCATAGAAATGTAAGAAAAATTCTACAATCCAACCATCCAGCCCTGGACTTTTGTCCTTTGCAAAGCCTTTTAGAACCTCTAGACGTTGGTGCATGGATTTTCAAGAGTTACAACATCTTCCTCATTAACAAATCTTGGAAACAACCTTACTGTATCAATCTGCTCCCCAATGTAATTATGTCTAGAATCATGAAAGAAAGTTTTTAAGAAGTTGGTAGCTTCATCCTTTGCCTCCTGGCATGTATGTAGCCAACCCGCTTCATCCTTTACCTCCTGGCCTATATGTAGCCGACCCGCTTCATCCTTTATCTCCCATATATGCTTTTTATTTCTCTTGTAGATTGCAAAAAGGTGGAAAAAATGTGTATTCTTATCTTCACTTTTAATCCATATAGCCCTACTCTTTTGTCGCCATCTCTCTTCCTCATCCATCAATAGTTTTTTGTGCTCTGCCTCAAGTAACAACAAAATTTTTTCAGAATCTTAGTTGTGTAAACCCTAAGACTTTTGTTTATAGATTTTTTTTTTTAAATCTTCAATCTTTTTCAGATCTAAATGTTCTCGTAAGTGTTTTTCCTTGGACCATAGCTTAACCCGATATTTTAGAAAAGTGATTCTCTCTACTAATATCCTTTGTTCTCCCATAACCTGTTGAAACTGTAAATCATTCCACACTTCCCGAACGATATTTGAAAATGAATATTCATGTAACTAGGTTGGGTTTAGCTTGAATGGATGTGCAAGCGTCGACATCCCAGAGCCCAGTGTAAGAAGTATTGGAGCATGATCATAAATATAGGGATATTCCACCCAAGTTTTGTATCTCAAAGATGACGTGAGAAGATCCTCCGCAACATAGATCCGATCAAGCCTTTTAGTAATTCCATCAACTCTTGACCTTTTAGAAGTTTCTTGCCTTTTCCACAGCCACCATAGTTTCTTGTAGAAAGATTATATTAGGAGTTGTTTTAGATAAAAGTATTCGCAGGGAGGCCAATTTTAGGGGTCCTCCTACCCCTCTAATATTAAGAGAGTAGGATCATGATTTAGCCCTTGCGAGGGCTTTCATGCCTCTAAGCACCCCCTGATAGAAGTTAGAATATAGTTGGATTGCAGAGAAAGAATTGTTGTCCCCCACCTTTTTGCGGGCACTCCTAGTTTTGAAAGGAGATAACTCATACCCAAAACCCCGCGACCACACAAGTTCATTCCCTTTGTAAACCCCATCACCCCAAGGAGCACTAACATCTCCACTAGAGATAGGTCTGATCATAGCTTCCTTCCCCAAGTAGGTTGGTATCGGAGTGGGGCTTGAGGGCTCTCTAAAAGAACGAATCAGTTATGTAATCATCCTATCCAAAGAAAAGTCACTAGTGATAGGTTCACCATAACTCGAGGCAATGTTAGAGTCTTCTGCAGTCAAAATCTCAGGAATTACAGGGGTGCTCAACTCTTGTGTTGTTACATTCTCAGTTAGGGGCCCTGCCCAAACATCTAGTAATTTTGTAAACTCAGGATTAGATTCCAATACCTTACCCTTATCTACCTCTGACGAATGAAGCAGATCCAGATGGAAAATACTATCTAATTGATCTCTCTCCCATGCAGATAATGTAAAATACAACGCAGGACAGAAATGTTTTAAGTTACCAATGAAAGTGGAGCCCGATGATTCTGCACTATCCGTTGTTCTCGTACCAGTGTAATCCCTCGACTCTTGAGCATCCATCATCAGATTGTAACTGTAAAATGGCATATCCTCCGAGGACTCCTCCTCAACCAAACCCTCTAGATATGAGGAAATTATTTTCGAAGGTGTCCAGTATTCCTACAAAGAGAGCAACGAAAAGGTATGCCCAAGTAATCCAACCTTTGTACAAGCAGTTAACCCCTCCATTTGATTTCAAGAGTTTCCAGAAGCCCCACGTGTATGTCCACTTCCATGAGCACCTTTGTCATTCTCTCGTCCAGGGACTGTAGTGCTTCTTCGTCGACCTTAATAAAACGACCTAATGTATTACCAATCACCTCCAAGGCTTTTTTATTCGACAACTGTAGAGGTAGACCCGGGAGTAGGACCCATAAGTGGTGAAAGCTGAAATACTCCATCGACGGATCAAATCTGTTGCGCCACCTCTTCAACATCATAATCCTGCCCTCATAGCCCCAAAACCTTTGTAGAATCCTCGCAGTGTCCTCCGAAATCTTAAACACAAAGCTAAACCACCCTCTCAGCAAAGTCAATACCTCGGGGGAATAACCTATCATAGGTTCCCATTTACTGTGCATCCACTCTAAGAGTGTCATTTTGCAACATGACCGGTAAGCCAGCCTCCCAACCAAATCACATAGTGCTAGATTACATGACTCTTCGAGTCATACATCCATACCCAATACCATTATGTGTTTAGTCTGTTTTGGCCTCCACACCCGCATCGAGCGCTTAATACTTCCTCTCTTTCCTTTTGAGCGTCCTCCCTGCACATCCACTTCCTATGCTTCAGGTGGAATATTTGTAACCTCTGTCTTATGCCGACCAATCTAGCCAGTTTTTTCCTTCTCTCCACATTCAGAAGAAAAACCCGCAGAAACTGCACCAGGAAGACAAGCAATACCCCGAGAAGTATGAGAGTCTGTCACTCTACCAGTCTGTTGATAAAGTTTAGAAATATTAGAAAATTTTTCCTTATGCCGACCAAACTGGCCACCCTTTTCCTGCTCTCCACACTTAGACGAAAAAACCCACGGAAACCACACCAGGCGAACAAGCATTACCTCGAGAAGTATATGAGTCTATCACTCTACCAGACTGTTGGTAAAGTTTAGTGCTGGTGGTAGGATAAAAGGTTAACTCCATTGAGATAGATAGTGGGGTATTAACTCGCCCATTAATCTGGCCCATGTTGCCTTTACTACTACATAACGCATCCACCGAGGTAAACAATCCCGCCCTATCCCAATGCTCCTCGTCAGTCGCACCCATGAGTGCATTGACCTCACTATCCATATAGGAGCTTCCAGAAGTCGTTTGAGCCTTCCTCCTCAAGGTTATCGTATTTGTTTGTTAGTAGTGCAGTCTCGTCAAAGAGTTATGGAACCAAGGTTCGAACAGTTACTAATGGTTGAGAATATAGGAACCCTAGGTCCATCAGGGTCTTCCAGCTAGAATAAATTTGTTTCATTAATACTCATCTACGCTAAGAAATCCATGGTAGTTAGTAAAAATTTTAAACAGAGAAACAAACCACTAAAAAAGGTGAGGGTGGAGAATAGCGGATGAAGAGCTAAATGACTTCCAAAATAGTAATGAACCCCCTCCATAAGCACCCAAGATCTCGATTCTCGTGTGGCATAAACAATGGGATCTGTGTAGTTCCAACTGAGGCACCTGCTTAACCAAATCTTATCATAAACTCTCAAACCCAATCATGGTGCAGGACGTCCTCCATTAAACCTACAACTCTTGGTGTGTCCTTCCCACCTCCACCCTTTTAAAATGTTGAATTTTTACAAAGAAAAACCAATGAATTGTATATCTTATGGTATGATTCTCAATTTTACAAGAAATATAAGTGACACTTTTGATCGTTATCATAATCCATGTTTTGGAGTCTCACATCCCTTGTTCCTTTGGCCATACAAGATTCTTTAGGTTACATATCCTAAATTGAGTTCTTTTTATTAATCATCTTTGGTTTTGAAATCTTTAAAGGTTACTAACTTGATACCTAAACTCATTTGACACACTTAGCTCGTCTCGATCATGTAATAACCCTTACGAGGTTTTAAATTTTCATGGATTAAAAGTTTAGAAGCCAAGCCATGTCTAACCATAGTTTAGAGCTCTTAAACTAGTCTGCACCTTCTAACCTAATGTAAGGACCACCATGTATAATTTAATATTCAATTAGTAGGGTGGCCAAAATTGGGGCAATATATGATATTGAACAAATTAGTATATATAGAGATTATTATATTGATACAAAACACAAAGTGAAGAGATATAATAAAGAGTTATTATTATCTTATGTTGAGGTATTTCCTTCATGTCTTGGTTTGTGAGGTTCTTTGCCAACCCTTGTAATACTTGCAGAAGTTTTCCATAATTATTATTCAATGTAAGTGGCATATTCTATACATTTTATGTTGATTTAGTGAACTTGGAACATTACCATTGGTACCAAAGTAAAGTTGATCTCAAACTAAAAATGTATCTTATTGATTCTATGACTTTTTTTTGACAGAACTTAAGGAATAGATCACACATAAAAGTACATCATGCATTATTTGCATGACAACTTTACAAAACATGTCCTCTTTAGACATATTCGTCTTCATCTTTTGAAGATTGCTTGTGGTCACTATCTTCTTTCATGTTCATGTTTTCATTGTCTTTATATTCCATGTCTTCAGCCTTGGCCTTTCAAATTTATTTGAACCTTATAAAATCATCACATTGTGTTATTTTAATAAAGGATCTAAGCATCCCAAAATTATTTGGAATGGGACCATACACTTATCAATTGTAGTATTGGAATGGAGAATGCTTTATTAAGGAAGAAGATGCTCTTTTTGGTCCTTCCTTTCTATGATGAAACCATCTTTCTAAAGAATGATTAGTATTCCCACAATGTTCACACACATCCTTAAACCAATATTTTATTTAAGGATGATTCTCCTCCATTGTGCCTCTACTCATGCTTAAAGTAACTATTGATTCAGAATGGATCATTCTATAGTTTTCCATGTATTTTGGTACTTGTTGAGTGGAAAAATTGTAGCTATTTCCTTGTAGGGTCCATTTAGGGCTAGGTCCCTTTTGGTGATTTGGGGTCAGGAACCTTCTAGAGATCGTTTGAGGTTTTGAATGGTCATTTCTTGCTGATATGTTTCTAGGCTAGCATTGATATATAAGGACTTTCCAGGACTGATTTCAACAGCCTGAACAATTGATTATTTCCCTTCCTCTATTTGTGAAACAGTGGTTGTTGTAGCAGTGGGAAGATGCCAAATTTATTGAAATTAGGGGCTAAAGATGTGTGTGCAGTTAGGGAAAGATTGAGGATAATCGATGCATGCTGAGTCAGCCAAGAATAGACTTAAGATTTGTTCTTCAGTTTTCTCTTGTACTCCTTTCACTTGTTCAAGTGTCAGCAAGGGCTGAGTGCAGTCCTCCTCCCCATAGGGATTCTTCAACCAAAGAGTAACTTTAGTGGTTGGTTGGGCGGGGGGAAAAAGGATGAGTTTTTTACTTTGAGTGCCATTGGAGATTGTCATTTCTCCAGATCGACAGCTAATGAATGCATCGACAGTGGCCAACTAAGGTCGACCGAGTACTATTGGATGTCCTGGTTTGGGGGATTTGGGATGAATTACTAAGAAATCCACAGGGTATTCCCAAGAGGCCAATGTAGTTGTTATTTCATCTAAACTCCCTGCTGGGGTGATGACGGATTTGTCTGCAAGCTCCAAGTTTGTGTTGGTCTCAGGTGATCTAGTTGTAGTGTTTTCATAGTGTTTACTGACATCACATTTATTGCTGCCCCTAGATCAATCAATTTGTTAGGTAAGGCAACACCATTGATTTCTATGGTTACCACTGGGTTCCCTGGATCACTATACTTAGATGGAATCTCTATTATAAACTTTGATAATTGTGCTACCACTCGTATGATAGGAGGTTCCTTCCTCTTTCTCCCTAGATTTTTAATGCAAAGGTCCCTTACAATTTTGGCATAGATAGGTATTTCTTTAATGGCCTACAGTAGTGGGATCTTTACACATATGTTCTGGAGTTCAGTCTCTAGATTATGTTCTAGAGGTTCATCAGTTTTATTTACGAGCAACCTTTCTGGGTAAGGAGGATTCATTTTATGAGGTGTTTCTGCTACAAGGGAGTTGGGAGAGGGAATTTCTTGTTGTACCAGAGTGTTTCTTTCTTCGTTCAATGGATTATTCATCTGTTCTTCTCCTTGAACTGTTTGGCCATCTATTTGTTCTTCTAGATTTGTGTGATTGTGTACTTGTTCTACTTGGATGACCATAGTGGGATTTGTTTTGTTTACAACCCTTCCTGATCTTAATTCAATTCCATTAAATGGAGATGGTGTTATTACATATGTAGGGAAGGTTTGTACTTCAATGTTTTGTATAGGTTGTGTCGGCCTATTATTTGGGTTAGGGATAGGTTGTGCAAGAATGGGGGTAGGCCGAGAAGGGTTTTGGATGGATGCAACTTGCATTGGTTGTTGCATATTTGGATTCATGGGTAGTGCAAGTTGTTGTTGTAATTGTGGGGGCGGAAGAAGGGTAGAGGGGGTTAAATCATGGGAGTAGCTGTGAAATATTCGAAGGGTATTGTGGATAGGTGGGAAAAATTGTTGGTTGGAAGGTAACATTCCCATATACAGGTTCTCTCCACCCTTGTTGCCAAGGTTGGGTTTGTGTCGAACACTGAGGGTAAGACATGGGGGGTACCCATTGTTGTTGGGGGTATTGATGTTGAGTTGGGTCTGCAAACATGCTGGGGTTTTTTTGTCTCCATGGTCTCCTAGGGGGGTAGGACGTATCAGGTTCTTCTCCTCCCTTGAACATGGCCTTGAGTCTAGGTAGAGAAGGGAATTATTTAGTAAGGATGGTCCTCTACACAGAGACCACAGATTTCAATAACATTAAGTGGGCATTCCTTTTCGAGGTGTTTCCTCCTACACTAATGACAAAAAATTGCTAATGCGGCATTTTCTTCCTCTTGTTTTCTTTTAATTTTCATGGTATCTAGTTGGGAACTTATGGTGTTTAGGATATTTGTTTTAAAGTTTTACAATAGATTTCCGAGTTCAATCCTAGTGACACCTCCAGATGTGGGTTTAACAATTCTGTTGGTAGGGTCCCTTATGCTTTTCCCCGTTTTAGCTTGACTGCAAGAGTATCTTTTACAATACTTTGCTATGTCTGCAAATGGATTTTGGTACATGTCCCCATAACTCATGAGGTTTAACACTTCAATGCAATCATCCCTCACACCCTTTAGAAATACAATCCTAACTGTAGCTTTGTCTAAGGAAAATTGCTTAGTCTTTTGGTAATTGTATAAGAACCTTTCTAGGTAGTCTTCTAAGATCTCTTCTTCCGATTGTTACATTTTGAATATATCATTCCTAGCATCCCTAGGTCTGCAGTAATCTTGGTATTTATGGAGGAAGGTCTCCTTCATACCGTCCCAAGACAAAATGGTGTGTTCCCCTAAGCTCATGAACCACCTTAGAGCTGAATCTTTTAGTGTAGCTAGGAATTTTTTTAATTTTTGAGCATTATCTGTGTAGTTATAGCTCCTACACAATATGTCAAATTCAAATAGGAATGAGTCAGGGTCTTCTGTTGACATACCTCAAAAATGAGGAAGTGAATATAATGGAATGTTCTTCATAGAAACATCTTTAGCGATATCCAATATGGGGAATCCAAATGTTTATGTTTCATTAGATATGTTTCCCTCTTCTTCTACCATGTCTCCAAACAACCTGTAGGGAGGTGGTGAAGTTTCTCCACTGAGTGATGGTTCCACCACTGGGTTTCTTGGTATCTCTAGTTGTTCCAAGGTTTTGTGTGGCCTTCCAACAGCAGATGCAGCCTCTTCTATTACTACCTTTGTTTATTTTCCCGTTTCTCCTTTGGATGGGGTCGCCCGTGCTTCCTCCCTTTCTTGTTGTCTTATGTCTTCAATCTGAATAGTGGCTTCAAATTTAGTGTTCTTTGTTGTTGTTGCAATTGTTTCCTTTGAGCTCTCTCCTCCAAGAATTTTTCCTGCACGAATTTTTGATGAATTAGTATAAGGGGGAGTTCTTTTTGTTGTTTTCTTTTCTAGCTTTTCTGGGATTTTAGGAGCAATAAATCTACCTTTATAATCCCTATATCTACTCATAAAATAAATTTAAATGAAATGAATGAAAAATGCATATTCATAATTAAAGGTAGGAGGACAACTTGACTTTGGAGCAACCCCACCAAAGTGGATGCGCAGGTTCTTACCTCTCGTCTTACCGTCTTCTCTCCGCCCTCAGATCGTCCTCAAATACAAACCAATAAAAAACTCAAAATGCTACCTATTACCATTTACAACTCCCTGGCAACGGTGCCAAAATGTTGGTGTATAAATATGTTCAATATATATCTTACACTCATTTAAATGTCAATTCGGAATTCGTAATCAAAAGATTTGTTACACTATATGTGCCGAGAACAGGTAACCTACCTAAGTCTGTTGCATATAGAAAATAATTAATAACATAAAAACTTTGTTTCTAAGATTTCTAAATACTTCAAATATCTTTGAACTTAGAAGAGAAAACTGATAATGAAACTTAAACAAACAACCAATCAAAGAGATGTTGTCCTAAAGAAACAAGTTTGTTCATTTCAGGCTCATGAATTAAAGGGATGAACTTAAGAAGCTTGTCTCCTATAGCAATCAAAGCAGTAACTAGCAATTAATTCCAATCACTCTTGAAATCAAAACCAACTCTAGCTTCATGTAATTCAATCAAACCAACACAAGGAATATCCAGTACAACTGAGATACTTTATTGCAGAGCATGAAGATGAGATATAAAGTCTTCTGATTCCTTGATATACTAAATATACTGCAATCATAAACTCAATATATCAGTCCACGCTTCAAATAATTAAATGGCCATCCTCAACATCTGAGAATGAAGTATCTATTCGATCTAGCACCTGCTTATTCACACCAATCCAAAATGATGAACTCAATGTTGAACTCTGAAAATAAATTAAAGATCAATCACACACACACACACACACACACACACACACACACACACACATTGCTGTAAAATATCCACACAAACACACAGAACGCATACAAGGAGGTTTACCTTGGTTGGGGCGGTGGGCCCTTGCCGAACCAACAAGGAACCTCTTAAGAAAGTAATAGATTAAATATTTTCACTCACATTCAATGATTGACATAAAATATCTTTTGCATTAATTCAATTGGTAAATTGGATCAACAGTCTTTTACTTCATACATGAAAACAATAGGTATCGTCTGGTTCTGATAGCATACTTCATTACATTCCCTATTATTCACTAACTATCATCTATACAACATTCCTTATATAAGGTAAGTTGATACTATCAATATCTATGGATAATCATTAAATAGTTTGAGAGATTTTACAATTGATATCTACATCGAATTTCTAGGAATCGATTCCATCCTCATGACATGAAGTGCATGAGCGATGGAGTCTCTCGTATTCTGGAAAACTAATTTGGGAGCTTTTGTTCAACTTCCTTCTCGAAATATTCACCACCCTACTGGTCCAACTGGCACATTCTGGAAACAGAGGTTTTGGTACCGGAATACACACAGTCGGGAGTCTGGTACCAAAATGGACGCAGAGCAGACAGTACCGGAATGGATACGGAACATAGTACCGGATCAAAACTGCCTTGGGTACCGGAATATCTTTGGTGCCGGATTTCATGATGTCTGGCAGTACCGGAATGGACGCAAGTACCAAATAAGATGCTCATGAGTCAAACTATTAGGACTATACAAAATAGAACACTTTAATCGAATTAATCCAAGAAAGTTAAACAAAACATACTTTAAATCATCAATTACCTCTTGTGATCATGAACATGGTCATTAGGTATGTGTGTGTGGGGAAAATAGTCAAGTATAGGCTCATAGAATAGGCAAAAAGGCTTAGATACAAGGTAAGATAGGGCATTATTTATGTCAAAAGAGGAACTCAACACCTCTCAATGTTATTCTACACATTGAGAGATTTCCAATGACATGAATATCACCTTAATTGAAGTTCATATGCGGAATGTATGCCTCCCACAAGTTGACCTGTCATATTGCCCACCATGATATTGAGTGGTTTCCACATAATCTGACATTACTCACACGTGGAGCTAGTCATGTGTGGACTTTCAAGAAGATTCTAGAGGGTATAAAATCCTAACATTAATTAGGCTTTTGATGCATGAAAATTTCTTAAACCCAACCCTAGACGACTATCAAGCCATGTTAAATATTGGGTTGCTAGGATAGGAAGGGGTTCCATTCTTATTGTATTGTTTATTGTTCCATAGTTGGAAAAAGCATCTAGGAGTGGGATATTGAAGCACAGTAGAGGAATTAAAAGATCTTGTAGCAACCATAATCACCACAATGTCAATGGCAAGTCCATACTAAGTGCCCCTTTCTTTGTATTTGCATTCCATAACCGAGAAGAAAAGAGCAGAACATAGGTCTCACCTTCTAATTGTGACAAACTAGTCCAATGGAGTATCCACAACAGTTTGCAGATCAGATTGGTATGAAAGAAACTTTATTTGGGGTTTTTGTGGGAAATTTATATACACGATGCATTATTTGCAGCCACCCCCGAGCACCTTTAACCTTTGACAGAATTTTGGAAAACCATACTAGAACCAACAGATAAACCCTAGTTGCTAACTGTAGCAACAAATCAAGACAAGTAGAACAATCCTTCTCCAAGGATAGCGCACAAGAGAGAGTTTCCATATCCATAGGACAAGTACCATACACAACTGCAGCAGTTGCAGCTGCACTACTCTCTCAAACTTGTGCCATACTTAGCTATTAATTCACCAAGAATATCACCAAGAGTATCACCAATATTATCACCAAGAGAATCACCAAGAATATCACGTGATAGCGCTAGAGAGAGACCAAGACCAAGAGATGACCATATGCCCTTATTCATCCTTGTAACTGCAACTGAAGCTCTCCACAAGACTTTCACTCTGACTCGGTGTACAAATGAGCTGAAACGTCCTTTATTTATATTACTTTTTCCAATGACTTTCTGGCTGGGCCAACCTGAATTTCTAGTAATTATATTTTTTGTTTATCGTTATCCTGTGGAGCCAAGTTGTCTTTCTGGAAGATAATATTCTATTATTATTTATTCTGCTAGGTCGACTTGTCTTCTAGGGTCTTCACATGCCTGTTTAGGGTTTCCCTTGCTTCTGGAATATTCCATTCTCATCAAAGGTTACACATGGAGGTTAATACCTCTCGCAGCTACCATAACATCAACACTCCCTCCTAGCTAGGGAGGTATTAACAGTAATGGTATTGAGAACACACAAACCATTATGTTGGTAGCATCATCATAGCCACACATGTTATCACATGATCACACAGATCAAGTCATGAGCATCATCATCACTATCAGTATCGTCTGATAGCATCCTGGCATCAACATACATCATCGTGTACATCATCTCTCGAGGCCATACTCCATCTAAGTAATCCATCATGATGTTGAATAAGTCATGTATTGAACTCAGCACACTCAACAAAGTGTCTCGCATGAGTCACCCACTCAACAAAGTGATATAGGGACCATTCTTCTAATCCATACATATGTCCTAGAAGAATAGGTGTCCCAATAGATGCTGAAATCCCTGCAATGGGATACAAGGACCATTCTTCTAATCCGGACCTGCGTCCTAGAAGAATGTCATTCCTCCCAGATGCTTATGAAATCCACGCCATTGGATATAGATACCATTCCTATAGGAATGTCAGTCTCAGACTGTTTTTTAATCGGGTCATATGTACCATATAGATCAATCTCTACCCATATTCCTTAGAAAATATCGGTCTCGTATAAACCATCCTAATCGGGACATAATGTCCTTAGGGGGGAGACTATTCAACCTGGTCGTTCCAATAACTATGCCTCAGGAGAATATCAGTCCTGAACCATTTTCCTAATCAAGCCACAATCTATGCCTTGTGAAAATACCATTCCATGATACGTCAACAATCTGTCAACCTGGACCATTCTCCACAGGGAGAATGTATGTCCACTAACAATATGTTATGCCTTGACCATTCTCCTCCTGGAGAATGTATTTCCACCATCAAACTAACTATCCATCTAGTTGGAAATCATATCCAACTCTAGTGGTAGTCTCCATGGAAATTAGATAGTAGCATACAGCTGCTAAAATACCATCCAATAGAACACAATTGTGTCAATTCATAGTAGTACACAACTACTACCTAATGGTACACAACCACTCCTAGTAGCACACGGCTACTAACCAGTGACACACAGACACTACCAGTGGAACACATCCATCACAGTAGCATACAACTATTGTCCAGAGACATACAGTTTCCATAACAATCAAATCATATCATCTAATATCATCATGAATCAACAATGTCATCAGTTGTATCACCTCTAAGTTGTACTAGCATGATGTGAATGCATCATATCTAAGTTGTACTAGCATGATGCGAATGCATCATATCTAAGTTTTAATGGAGTAATATGGAGTATCATCTACATCATCTCTAAGTCGTATTAGCATGACATATCTAGCATGATGTCAATACATCATATCTAAGTTGTATGCCACCTCTAAGTTGTACTCACATGATGTAGATCAATGCCTCACTGTGTCACCTCTAAGTTGTATGATCATCTCTAGGTTGTACTAGCATGACATATCTAGCATGATGCCAATGCATCATATCTAAGTTGTATACCGCATCTAATTTTTACTCACATGATCATATATAGCATGACATTATCCCCCTGCATCATCTCTAAGTTGTATGGTCATCTCTAATTCGTACTAGCATGACATATCTAGCATGTCGACAATACATCATATCTAAGATGTATGTCACATCTAAGTTGTACTCACATGGCCATATCTAGCATGATGCAACTCATCAACATCATCTCTAAGTTGTACTAGCATGAACATAACTAGCATGATGTCAATACATCATATCTAAGTTGTATGTCCACCTCTAAGTTGTACTATCACGATGCTCCTCAAGCCACTGTATCAACAACTCCAACCATCTATATCATATCTGAGTTGTATTAGCATGATGCAAGCATCATCTCTAAGCCGTATGACCATCTCTAAGTTGTACTAGCATGATACAGATCTGCATCTCACTGACATTTCATGATGCCACATATCAGTGCTCCCTCCCAACCGAGGAATTCATCTCCTCCCTCTCAACCAAGGGACCAATATCCACGAGCCCTAGCTTGTCCCTCAAGTATGCAAACTTTATCTTGGACAAAGGCTTCATCAAAATATCTGCAATCTGCTCATCAATGGATATATATTGGAGAACCACTTCTCCCCTATGGAATTTATCATGGAGAAAATAGTACTTGATCTCAATGTGCTTCAACCTGTCATGGAACATCGGGTTTTCTGAGAGCTTCACACAGCTATGGTTATCACAATATATCACAATTGAATCTAGCACATGATCAAACAGTATAGAAACCAGCTTATGGAGACACATTGCTTCCGTACAAGCATCACAAGTTCCAATATACTCTACTTCTGCAGTGTTGAGTGCAATAGACTTTTGTTTTCTGCTATCCCATGATATCATAGCAGATCCCAAACTGAAACACATACCAAAATTACTATTGATGTCATTTGCACTCCCTTCCCAATCCGAATCAGTAAATCCATGTAGTTGTATATCATTGTTTGAGACATATCTCAAACCATAAGTTATCATCCCACGAAGATATCTCAAGATATGCTTTGCAACTATCCAATGCTCTTGTCTAGGTTTCACCTAGAACTGGCTCAACATGTTCACAACAAAGAAAATGTCTGGCATAGTATTCACCAAATACATCAAGGATCCAATCAGCTGTTGGTACAAGGACGAGTCTACTATATCAAAATCAAAATCTCTCAACTTCCTCAAATCTATTACCATGGGAGTTGTCATGGATTTGCAATCCATCATCCCAAACTTGTGCAGGATATTTACAACATACTTCCCTTGTCCTAGGAAGACTTCACCACGCTTCTACCATACTTCTAATCCCAAGTAGTAGTGCATGAGACCAATATCCTTCATATCAAATCCAGTGGCTAGCTCCTTCTTACAGTGAATAATGAGAGGCTATGCACCTGTTAGGAACAAATAATCAACATATAACAGTAGAATCACAGGTGCATTATTCACAACTTTGTAATAGATATTTGGATCAGCGTGACTCTTGGAAAATCCAAGTCTTGTCAAGTAGATACGAATACGTGCATACCAAGCTCTTGGATCTTGCTTGAGTCCATACAAGGTCGTCTTCAATCTGGATACATGGGTTTCTCTTGGGTCTACCTCAAAACCTTGAGGTTGCTCTATGTATACCTCTTCCTCAATTACTCCATTGAGAAAGACAGTCTTTACATCCATCTGATGTAAAATCCAACCTATGGATGTTGCTATAGATATGATGGCTCTGATAGATGTATATCTGGCAACCGGAGCAAACGGCTCATCATAAACATCTCCCTCTTGTTGGGAGAAACCTCTAGCCACAAATATTACCTTGTATTTATCGATACTTTCATCCACTGCATGCTTTATCTTGTAAACTCATTTAGGCACAATTTTCATACATTGTTTTTCATGATTGATATTCTTCCATTACAGCCTCCTTCTATTCTTTCTACTTGATTGCTTCTTCAAAGGTGGAGGGTTCTGTAACTGGAATATGGTTTTGACTTCTTTCTTTCTCTGAAAGTTCTATCTGGAGAACCATACTTCTTTGCATGATCTCACGAGCTCAAGTTGGTATTCCCTTATTAGTCTTATCTTGGTGTAGATCTATGTGGTTCTGCCATGTCTGATACAACATTCTTACATAGTAACTTATTTGGAACAAACAAATACATCCTCATGGTATCCTCCATGAAATATTATAAGATAACCTGCCTGAGACAAGAACAATAAAAGTATTTCCAGTATAATATCATTTTCATAAGAACATATCTATGGTAACATGAATGAATAGAAATTTTATGGTGATCATCATAGTATGACCAAGATGACTTGCCCGAGAGCAAAACAAGAAATATCTCTCTAGAGGAGATGTTAGTTCATTTTGCAAACAAGTACAATAAGCATCTATATCAATAGTATTCACATGCTATCAAGTATTTATTACATCTAACAGTAATGGAACCTTTCAAATATTGCTTTCACAATTTGTAATGTAGCAACTATCAACCTTGGTATGTGCAAATTTGAAACTTATCAATTTAATAAAAACTAGAACCTGAAGCCTCAACTGTTATGGAGGGTCTGCTTGTTCCTTTGAATGCAATGAATCCAATATTATTGCTTGGACAAAGTCTCTAGTGCATTCTCTGCAAACACACTCATGCTTTGCTAGAAGATATAACTTGAAATACATATACAAGTGCATACCTTTAAAATCTTTGTAGCATAGTCAAGCTTGTCTTCTAATATTAAACTAGATACCATCTTAACAAGGAGAGGTTAGAAACGTAATCAGAAGGTTCAATGACTAGAACAAGCTAGAACTATGAAATTTTAATTTTAACCATAGAATCAATTTGACCATAAGTCAACCTTTGACTTTGACTTTCAACAGTCAACCTTTGACTTTCAACAGTCAACCTTTGACTTTCAACAGTCAACCTTTGATTTTGACTTTCAACAATCAAACTTTGACTTTGATTTTGACCAAAAATTCAAACCTGACATTTTTTCTAGCTAAGGGTACTAAGAGGTGCACTAGGCTAGGGAACACTAGAATGTCAAAGAAATATTCCAAACACTTTACTATAGGTGCCCAAACAAATGGGTTAGGGTTTGTTGTTGCTGCAAAATCTAATTGTAACTACAACTGCAACTGGTGCTATAACAATATTGAAAATGAACTTCCCAATCTACCTTCTAGTGATTAGACTATATGAATATAGTGTGGGCCCATAACATGTTAAAATAATTGATGTGATCGTTTTACCATAGAAAATATCACAATATTGTCACCCAACCATAAGCACGCAGCCACCCCCGAGCACCTTTAACCTTTCACATAATTATTCCGGAAAGCCATACTAGAACCAACAGATAAACCATATTTGTTAACTGCCGCAAAAACTCAATACAATTAGAGATCTCCTCTAAGGGTAGCGCATAAGAGAGAGTCTCCATATCCACAGAACAAGTACCATACACAACTCCAACAGTTGTAGCTGCACTACTCTCTCAAACTTGCAACATACTTAGCTAGTACATCACCAAGAATATCACCAAGAGAATCACCAAGAATATCACTTGATAGTGCTAGAGAGAGACCAAGACCAAGAGATGACCATACATCCTTATTCCTCCTTACATTTGCAATTGCAGCTCTCCACAAGACTTGCGCTTCGACTGGGTGTACAAATGAGCTAAAACGTCCTCTATTTATATTAATCTGTCCAATGACTTTTCTAGCTGGGCCAACTTGACTTTTTGGTAATTATATTTTATGTTTATCTTTTTCTTGTGGAGCCAACTTGTCTTTCTGGAAGATAACATTCTATTATTATTTATTCTTCTAGGCCGACTTGTCTTCTAGGGTTTTCACAAATTTGTTTAGGGTTTCCCTTGCTTTCAGAATATTCCATTCTAGTCAAAGGTTACACATGGAGGTTAATACCTCCTGCAGCTATTGTAACATCAACAAGAAGTTGGGTCAAACATGAAATCTGAAGATAATGAAGACCTAGAAATGGTGATCCTCATGGCAGCTCTAGAGAGCAAGTTTGGACCTTTTGGGGAGTTTGGTAGCTCCAACTCAAAAGTGGGGTCAGACGAAAAAATTGGAGATAACAAAGACCCAGAAAGGAATCGAAAAAAAGTTAGAGAAAGAAAGATTAGTCTCTAGTGCTATCACTTCTTCACAATCTTTGTTTAAAGTGGAACTGAAAGAGGACATCAAACCCTACCAAGGTGAGATTGATGTTTTTAAATTGAATCAATGGTTGCAACAGTTAGAAGTTTATTTTAGTGTTCATGACATAGGAGAAAAGAAAAATATTTCATTTGTCTAATTGAAGTTAGAGGTCCATGCCCAAACTTGGTGGGAAAGTGACATAGAGACGTTTAGGTTGGAGGGTGATCCCCCAATAAGTAAGTGGGAGTGTTTAAAACCCTCATTAAGTCCCAATTTTACCATGTTGGGTGGAAAGAGAACCACTGGATCTGTTGGCATTACTTTTGGCCGAAGCAAGGGAAGAGTGTGCAAAAGTACACCACTATGTTGAAAAAAATGGTCATTATTTTGGGCATACCAAAAACCTGAATGTACTCCTCAAGTATTTGGTTGGTCTACATAGTCATTTACAGAGGCAACTGGTGCTCTTTAAACCTAGGACAATTTATGAGACCTGTGTGCAAGAACAATTTTAACAGAGAATATGGGAAAGAATAAAGTTAACCAAGTGGTTCCAAGAATAAAGACCACCAAGATGCTTCCAAGGAGGGAAATAAGTGGAAAGGAAAGGATAATAACATGAAAACCAAAACACATCAGTACAAGGATCCAAAAAACCATTGTAATATGGATGGTGACACTGAACATAAGTGTTGGAAGCTACATCCATGGTTAAATCCAAAGAATCACAAGAAGGATGCCAAGAAGAAGAACATGCTAGCTATGGATTCAAGCAACTAGGTAGAGAGCAGCTTCAATGTAGATGAAAATATTGCTTGCACTACAATGCAGAAGGAGGTGAATCTTAGTAGCCTCCATCCCAAGGAAGAGAAGGTGATGACCAAAGTGCTTCCATATTAAGATCCAAAACAAGAAGACAAAGGTGGATGTTCTATTTGATTATGATTCATAGGAAAACCTCATAGTAGAAGATCTGGTCAATGAGGTTGGATTGGAAGTTCATGACCATCCTCACCCATATCCATTGGGATGGGTAAATAAGAAAGCAAAGATCAATTTCACTAAGAAGTGTAAGATCAATTTTGCTATAAATGCAAACTTTATTAATCAAGTGAAAATAGACGTAGTACTGCTTTATGTTTGCAATGTAGTGTTTGGAATTGCCTACATGTATACGAGGGATGCATTATTCATGAGGAAAACTAGTATTGCATAATCAATGATGGGAAGTCCATCACCAATGCACACTAAGGATAAGATATCTCTAGTAAGTGCTAACCAAGCCAAGAAATTGATCAGTTCAAGCAGGAAGTTTGTATTGCTTGTTTTAAAAGAGAATCAACCAAGAGACAAATCTGTAAAGGTGAAGGCATATCTGAAGTGATTTATTAGAGTCGAAATTTCAATTGTGTTGTTGTTGTTCATATAAGATATGATCGATGTATTATTACAATGATGAGTGTTCCATATATAGGGAACATAAGGTGACCATCCATGAAAGGATGCATCCCTTGAATAATCAATAACTATTTGTTATTATTGTTTACTTATTATATACTATAGTTAATAAACAATTAATAATTATATTATTAATTATTATCTTTAGAGAATGTCTTCCTGATGTTGTCCAAACATCAACACTCCCTCTCAATGAGGGAGACATTTTGCAACATGCCACTCTTGTCTTTGAAGTATGCAAAATTCACCCTAGAATCATGACACTTGTCTTTCAGTGTTGGGAGACATCTCCCTCCCACCTCAACTGAGGAGAAACTCCTTATGTGGCTCTCTCTCCAAGCCAATTAAATCTCTCTAAGATTAGGCTCACTTTAGGTGCACATGTAAAAGCATATAACATCTTGAGTCTTTATCATTCCTTGTCAAATCACCATGAATAGGACAAAGACTACACCAGGATCTTTTACCACAGGTACACACCTATGAGTGAATGTCGACTTGATGTTAACTGACACGTGAAAATCACTTCAAGAACCTTGAGTCCGTATTATTCCCTGTCATGATCAAGGAAGGACTACATCTGGGCCCATTTACCACAAGTGCACCTTTGTGATAAATGTATCCTATCTCCCTTGGTCTGCAGCCCAATCTAGGAGAAGTTTTTCCCGATGTTGAAACATCAACACTCCCTCTTAGCTAGGGAGGTATCTTTCCATAGTAGTACATAACTACTATCCAGAGACACACAGTCTCCACCAGTGGTACAAAACCACCATAGTAGTAAAATATTTGTCACACATGGCGCTCTCATGTGGACTTCTAGAGGATACTCCCTCTAGGAACACTTAGGGTCAACTCCCCATAGTGTGAGACATCAAGGGTCAACTCCCTTGACATATCCTCATGTTCTCTGAACATGGGACGATGGGCTATAAGCCCAAATGCACTTATTCCTTCTCGAATAAGTGTTCCACTTATCCCTTCTCAGATAAGTGTCCTCACAAATCAACTCAACTCAATTCACAGAGGAGTATGATCTGGAGAAAGTTTGTCACACATGGCACTCCATGTGGAATTCTAGAGGCTACACCCTCTAGAAACACTAGGGTCAACTCCCATAGTGTATGACGTCAAGGGTCAACTCCCTTGGCATGTCCTCATGTCTCTCCACATGGGACGCTAGGTTATAAGCCCAACTGCACTTACTCCTTCTCGAATAAGTGTTCCACTTATCCCTTCTCAGATAAGTGTCATCACAGATCAAATCAACTCAATCACAGAGAAGTACGATCTGGAGAATGTCTCAGGAAGATGCAAACATCAACACTCTCTCTCTGTGAGGGAGGCATTCTCTGCCACGCCAAGTCTGTCACGGAAGTACTTAAACTTCATCCTGGTTTGGTAAGAATATCAGCAACCTGCTCATCTGTAGGAAGGTACTGCACCAATAATTCCTTCCTCTACACCATGTATCGGATGAAATGGTACTTAATCTCAAGGTGGTTCGATTTGTCATGAAATATTGGATTATAAGAGATCTTCACACAACTTTAGTTACCATAATAAATAATGATGGAATCCAACACATGTTCAAATAAATCTGCATGAAGCTTGTGAAGCCATGCTGCTTCACGGATTGTCATACTTAATGCAATGTACTCTGCCTCTGTTGTGCTCAATGCCACATAAGTTCATTTCCTGCTACACCAGGAAACCATGGAAGATACCAAAGTGAAGCAACACCTGAAGGTGCTCTTTCTTTCCACTGCGCTCCCTGCCCAATCAGAGTCAATATATTCCTGCCATATCATATCAATACTGGAAGTATATCTCAGACCATGTCAAACTGTGCCTCGCAATTATCTCAACACATGCTTCATAGCAATCCAGTGTGTCTATATCGGTTGACTCATAAACTGGCTAATTGCACTCACTGCATAGAAAATATTTGGTTTGGTGTAGCCGTTGGGCTTCAAGTTCAGCATCCCAAACTCATTCAATATCTCAACTGTGTACTTCCTCTAACTTAGGAATATCTCATCAGTTCTCTGCCAGACCTCTAGTCCCAAGAAGTAGCGCATCATACCAAGGTCCTTCATCTCAAACTTAGAGGCCAATGCATACTTGCATTCAACAATATGGCTCTTTGTATCGGTGAGGAATAAATCATCAACGTAGAGGACCAAAATCAGGGACTCACCATATAAGAGTCTTGTAGTACAGGTTGTGATTAACAACACTTTTGATGAAGCCCAAAAGCTTGAGGTGGTTGCTTGATTCCATACAAGGCCATATTCAACCTGCACACATGGGACTCCTTCTCATGTATCACGAAACCATCTGGTTGCTCGATGTATACTTCTTCCTTAATCTCTCCATTGAGAAAGGTTGTCTTTACATCCATCTGATGTAGTCTCCAACCCATGGTTGTTGCAAGGGAAATAATCATCCGGATAGAAGTGTATCGAGCCATAGGAGCAAATGTCTCCTCATAATCTATTCCCTCCACCTGAGAGAATCCTTTGGCAACAAATATCGCTTTGTTCTTCTTGATACTCTCTTCAAATATGTGTTTGATCTTATCGATCCACTTGGAAGTCACTACAGACTTCCCTTCAAGTCTCGGAACAATATCCCACACATCATTCTTCATGATGGACTGATACTCCTCCATCATGGTATCTCTCCATATTGGATGACTAGTTGCCTCCTCATAACAGGAAATCTCAAAATGAATGATGTCGCTCATAGTTGTGGCATAGCATGAGTATCTCTAAAGTCTCTTTCTCTCTCGGAAGGTACAATGAGGATATGCATGTCCTTCTGCCTCCTGCAGAGTCAGACGAGTCCATGCAAGTATCTTCTCACCTACTGCAGTATCTCTGGAAACATTAACTAGAGCTACAGGATTAATGGGATCAATTGGATTAATTTGACCAATCTCCATGTGAGACCCTTTAGATCTCTTAAAGGATACCTCCTCTCAAAGGTAACATCTCTTCTCACCTTAATCTATCTCTGATCAGGGATGTAGATCTGGTATGCCTTCAAGGACTCATTGTACCCCATAGATGTGCCCTTTATGCTTGAAGGGTCTAGCTTGATCCTTTTCTCCTTGGGTACATGAATGTATATTGGACACCCAAATATCCTGAAGTTTCCAACCTTAGGCTTCACTTCGGTGAAGGACTCCTTGGGAATCATCTTCCTCAAAGTCTTATGAGGAATTTTGTTCTGTGAATGGTTGTATCCATGATCACTAGAACTGTCTCTGCAATCTAGTATGATCCCGTCATGAAGGTATAATTCTCCTGGAATCTGAGCATCATGTCTAACAATGTCTCTCCTTGACATCATGTTGGAGGGTCTTGCCCTCCATGTCTTCTTCTCTGCATGAGCCAACTGGCTCCCTCTTTCTAAAAGAACAGCGATCCAAAAACGGCCACTGCCACACCAAACATGTTTTTGTTCCCTATGTCTTTTAAGGATCTCCACTCTAAATGAGAATAAAGACAAGGAGAACCACCATTATAGCTAAAATGATGAATGTGGGTAAACTGGAATCACTTCATTTCTTAGTTTCCCGGAATGTAAAGAGAGTAAGGATCAACACAACAACAATAGTTAGAATAGACGATTCCATTGTCACCCTCTATGGCCGCCACTTGTGCCACCTATTTGATACCTCTTCGATCATAATAACGAATAAAGCATTATTGCCATCAAATCCAAACAATATAGTTCTAGTCTGCCACCAAACTAACTCAACCAAACAATATAGTTCCAGTCTATATTTCTATAATATGTTGAATTTGTAAGTGGGTGATCATCCTTCTCATGTGTAACACTCCCAAGATTTCAGTGCATCCCAAAGCGTTGGTGGAAACATTTCAACTCATCTGATTGCAGCCATTCGTTTCCGAGGCCCAGGCATGAATTGAGATTTGTTATAAGATGAAAAAGTGCACCCAATGCAGCATCTCGTAGCACTCAGTCCTCATCCCAAAATGTTGGGATCCCATCAACATACATCGACTTGACTTGGGTCGTAATCTCTTTGTCAGGCTCATGCAATGGCTCTGCAAATACCATTTTTTCAATTCTATCAGTACCAAAAATAACATCTAGCCTCTGAAGGCGATTATATGCATTCATGGCATCCATGTGTGTACAAAATGCATTGCCAAATATGTCAACAGAACATCGTTGTGGTTTATCACATCCGGTAAAACCAATCATGTTATTTGCTTGATCGTTGGGGTGCACCGGCCACCATGCTCTCTCCATCTATGGGATGTGTCGACGCTCTTGTTCATATATATGTTTTGGCAGGCGATGCATTATTGCACATATTACGTAGAAATTTTGTATGGGTTCCTCAACTCTAGCGCTCATGTATGCTTGATCCAAGTTTAGATTAAGAATAAATTTTCATTCTTTTGTATTTCCATAATGTAACTCAACCAAATTAGAGATGATAAATCACTTGATTCCAGGCACGACATTCTTTGCGAGATAACCTAAAAACACCATGCATGAACCTCGCAATTGAATCCTCCAAGGTTCTACTAGAACTAGCAGAAATCATGAAAACCATGACCCGAAGCACGAGAATAGATCTCATGATCGATCGTTTGAACAAAACAATGAAGGAATCACATATTTGTTTGGTGTTCGAACCTGTTAAATTTGCATGCAGCAGCGAGAGCCATTCTCCTGGAGGATGGCTAAGACCCTAGACAAGATCTAGGGCCCCCAGTGCACTCCTGGGGTATGTGGTCTAGGACCAAATTGATAAAGACCCTAGACAAATGTCTAGGGCCCCTGGACTGGGT
>ML809108.1:93097-112677 GCA_009831015.1 Picea engelmannii | reverse complement strand
TTATGGACTTTTTGTTCTATTTTTAAGTTATGAATTTTGTCACATGATTAAATTTTTAATTTAAGCATGTGACTTTCTTTACAACTTAAACCGACCCTAACCTAGCCCTAACCCTTGCCTTAAACTACTATTTAAGAGACCCTTCTCTACTCCTACCTTACACACACACATCTTACCTTCTTCTATTGTGATACCGTGGAGATGCTCAGCTCGCGGCGTCAGTCTGTTGTTGATTTGTGAGAGGAGTGGAACAGTCCGTCTGCTTTGGTGTAGTGTCTCTCTGCTAGCCAGCTGCAGTCTCCTCTTTGATTTCCTGTGCTCCCTAGTTGCTGCCGCGGGTGTCTCCTTGCAGCTGCTGTTCATATTTATGACTGCCGCATCCTCTTTATGTTCACTGTAGTATGCTGCAACAGTCTCATGTGTGTTGAGGAGTGTTGCGACCTTGAATCTATTGAGTGATTGGCTGTAACATCATTTGCTGAGGGTGCCTCCATATCTTCTGTTGTGTGTACTGTGCTCATCTCAGCCGTGGAGTCTTCTGTTAGGGTTTGGTTTTATTATGTTGGTTCCAGAAACCCTAACTGTGGTGGTATGAAATATTCCTTCAAATGTTGGCATAAAGATCTCAAATAGATCTGAACCGAACCTTTAACTGAGCATAACACTCAGGACTTATCTCCATTGTGGCTATGTATCATCTTCAGAGGTAAGGTTATTGACAGGTATGTTTTCTCCTTGATTGCTTACTGTTAAATTGGATTCAATCTACTGTTATATGAGATCTACAGTTACATTTGGATAAGTCTTTGTATTACTGTTTAGAATCAATTTAGAGAACTGCTATAGATCTACTATTAGAGATCTCTGTTGTGATACATTTAGAGGGTTTTCATATCACAGTTGATTTGTTGTTATAATTGAAAGGGTTTGGATCACTGTTTGCCTAATCTGCTATTACACTTGAGAGGGTTTTCATATTACTGTTGGAGATCTGAATTTGTTGCTTACAGAATTGAGTTTACTATAATCTTGAATGAGCATTATCTGATCTACTCTAAGATTTAAGATTTATCAAGTTTGTTTTCTTCTACTGTCCCGTTTTTCATAGATCTATTTATATATGTTGTCTATGCTTAAGATTTAAAGTGTTTTTGCTTTAAAATTTAAAAGTGACTGCGGCTTTCATCTTACCCTAAAATTCTAACAGAACCAAAGGTGTTGATAGACAATAAAAGGTGGGAGATCGTGGAAGAAACCCCCCAACACAAAATTGTTCCATGAACAGTGGCTGCAACAACCCCTTGCCTGGATATATCTCTAGATCATACACGTAGACATTGTTGTGCTCGAATCTGTCTATTCGACCACCGATAACGTATAGTCTCCTTGATCCATAATGGCTTTTGCATCTTGATCCAGGTGTTGTAGCTAACACTGACCACTCTTCATCATTGAATGTGCCAACTCCAAATCCTGGTGCCCCAGCTTGCATTGGCATCTGTGTCCCAAAGATAACGGAGAGACTGTCTGAATCCGTTAAATCCAATGAACTGGTCGTTGAACAAGAAGCAACTTTCTTACAGGATCCTAGGGCATCCTGTGAGAGAGTTAGCCTAGTCCTGCTATGATACCATGTTGTTGTTGTTCATATAAGATATGATCGATGTATTATTACAATGATGAGTGTTCCATATATAGGGAACATAAGGTGACCATCCATGAAATGATGCGTCCCTTGAATAATCAATAACTATTTGTTATTATTATATACTATAGTTAATAATTATATTATTAATTATTATCTTTAGAGAATGTCTTGCCGATGTTGTCCAAACATCAACAAACTGGAGATATTTTTCAAACATATAGAGAAGTATTCAAGGATCCTAAACGGTTACTTCCTAAAAGGGAAGTAGAGCACGAGATACAGTTTTTGTCTGACTCCCCATTGCCAAATATTGGGTTGTACAGGCAATCCATGCTAGAAGTAGATGAAGTGAAGAAACAATTGCAACAACTATTGGAGCAGGGAATAATTTAACCAAGCACCTCACCTTGTGGATCACCTATCATTGTAGTGCCAAAGAAGGATAGGACTTGGATAATGTATGTAGACTATTGAGATTTATGTTAGATACTTAATCATTAGAGATTAAGAAACATTTTAAATATTAATGTAAGTATTATTTATGAGAAATATGAAGAATCGTAGGTGAATAGGAAGAGTCATTTGGACCTCTTGAAAGATGAAACCAAAAGACATCTCAATTTGTATTTATGAATGTCTCATGTTAACACAAATCATGCTCCTGTGGATTTACTCATTCTCTACCCATACTTGGCATGATACTTGTATCATAGCAGGTTTTAACTCCATGATTTCCTCCTTCCACGCGTAGAAACACTTCTCAGATTCCTCGAGGTTTGTCTCTCCTTCTGTGAATGTTACTCTACCTTCCGTTTCCACCTTTTCCTTCTTCATCCATGTCAGCGTTGTTTGCATACCTTCTTTCTCTATTTGGTGTGGATTCCCTTGGCTCTGTCTGCATTCTAAGGCATTTGTAAACCATGTATTTCCTCCACGAAATGATTACTAGTGAAACCAACGTCGACGTCTGGGTTGTGGTGAAGAAATTTGAACAAACCCCAATCCTCGCAGCTACTCCATTTTGGAAAACTCGATCTGTGTATGCATGAGGATTTTCATCCCCTGCACCTCCAAATCCCTTCTAAATTCCATGTGATTCTTCTCCAATTCCATCATTTGTTGTTGCTTGGCTTTCTCATTCCGCTCATAGATCTCACCGAACTTCATAATCACCTGTGCCAATTCCCGCACGGGGCTCTCAGAGGACTATGCATTTGAGAGATAAATGGAATGACCCATTTAGCAAAGTACGAGATACCTCTATAATGTGTTTCTTAGAAATACCAGAGCTGGTTTCGTGAGTGATCGCATGGGTCATAAGCCTTAGTTTCGCCTAGATGTCTCGTAAGCTAGTACCAAGTTTGTAAAGTTTCTTATTGTTTCAAGAAGATTAGTCCATTTTCCTCCAGAATATTGATGTTCCTTCCTTTCTCTATAAGCAGTTCTCGCATGGGGTTATAATATCCTCTGACTCTGTGATCCGTCGTTGAGAGAGGCTCTATTTGGATGAGTTTCATGGGACTTTAATCTTAGTCATCTGGGTGGCCTTGATTCGAATTTGCAGAGGCTCATTTTCTAACAGTGGTATCATTTGGTAAAGGCATAGGTTCCATCTATATCCACACATTCCATTCATTCGGTAAGTGGAAAACACACAAAAATAACTACTTGAAGAATTTTAGTCTCATTGTGCATCATTTTCTACTTTGGAATATCTGACTTCTTGGGTGGCTTCAGGTTTTTTTTTTTTGGAAGATGCATTCTCTCATCTTCATTGTTGGCATGGTGCTAACCAGCAAAGAAAATTACCCATAATGGTCTAGAATGATCAAACACACTCTAATTTTTAATAAATTGTGGGATGGAATTTGTGAAGGAGAACTTTACAATAGACCTACCATTCCTATAGTAGATAAGGAGATTTTCATATGGAATAACAAATACAATAAATCATATTTCATGTGTTAGGATCTGACCCTAACCCCTCTTAGTTGGTTATTAGTTAGCATGATATATTTTCCATATAATAAAGGTCAACATTAGTTAATAAGGCCTATTAAATAAAGTTGAACAAGTCAACGTAAGAAGACCTAATAGAAGCTTACGCTTCTAAAAAGATCTTCCTCTAGAATGTTCTTTAGAAGATAGAAGTAGTATAAATAAGAGTAGGAGGTATGAGAAAGTTTGTCTTGAGTATTATTGTAAGAGAGATTTTCTCATTTTGGAGGTTTCCTTCTCGAAGAGTCAAGTGAACAAAGTTTTCTCAGTGTTATCAATAATATATTTCTTCTCTTTGTTGAATGTTCCTATTATTCATGGGGTATATTTGCTTGTTGTGTTATTTGTTCCAGATTAAGCATATTACAAGTGGTATCATAGCTCTTTCCTGGGCTAGCACGCACCCATTTTTTTTAAGAAATTTGTAGGCTAGAGATGTGTTCTAGCTTCTTTAAACTACAGAGATCTATCGTTCAATGCATAAATCCACGGTCGTGGATGCATACATGCAAGAAATACAAGAGGTTTTTAAGACTACATTGTTAGACACCCTTGTAACCCTTGTTGGTACCCCTTCAAGTGGTAGCGCATCAGACAACACCTATACACGGATTTTATCTTCCTCATACCTCTAGTATATTAGAATACCCCGAGGATATCTTAAAACCAACTCTATATCAACTGATTGACTGCCTGTTTTTTATAGTGCCACCGAGAACAACACTCGAGAAGATACTCTCTAGTACCTGGGCAATCATGTAGTATGGCTAAGGGTACAGTCGAGCCTCCTTAGTTGGTGCCCTGAGATATTGGGATCGAGTACTATTGTTCGACCCTACACATATATCAGAGAGTTATAGCACAGGGCAAACCCTTATCTATAGGAACCCTAAAAACCCTTATATTGTTGTGCAACCTTACCTCCTGCTTTCTGACTACAAAATTACTATACATTTTTTCTTGTTAAGAATTTGGGAATTTTGACACTGCAGTATTATTCAAATCCATGTTTAACTCGGCGGGAGAAAAAAAAGTATAGTGGTCCCATCGGCACCCTTATTTGGGACATCTACCATTGGATTCCTCTCTTTGTCCTGATTGCAGTGGTACCTATCATTTTTAAGCCTATTTTTTCCATAAACCTGCCCTCCCCTTCATGGCACCCTCATTTTGGACCTCTCCTATTGGATTCCTCTCTTTTTCCTGATTGCAGTGGTACCTATCACTTTTAAGCCTGTTTTTTTTTTTTCGTGGACCCAACCCGCCTTCCCAAAACCCTTATTTTCCACCTAGCCCAATAAAATACTTATCTTGTGTTGATCATTGAGGTATCATTCTACCTAAGCCTCCACAATGGCCCCTACCACCCGCACTCAGAACATGGAAGAGTTGGACACTAAGGTAGCCAAAATGTCATAGGAAATGGGTTAGTTAACTCAGAGCCTAAACTCCCTCACCCAACAGTTCCAAGTATTTGTGACGCACAGCAAGGGTAAGCACCATGAGTACCACTATGAGGCTACTCATTCTTCCCATTATGAGAATACTCATCTTTCTCATTCCCCTTGTGGTTCTCCAAACTCCTGGAATAAGGTGCCCAAAGTTGGGATGCATAAATTTGATGGATCAAACTCGGTCAGGTGGGTATCCCAAATGGAACACTACTTCTCCCTCCATGATATTCAGGATGATGAGACCAAACTCCATGTGGGGGTTCTGTACTTGGATCAAGAACATTGGAAATAGTGTCAATGGCATAAGAAATGCTATCTAGGAAAACCAAATTGGACCATGTTCATCAAAGCAGTTTGTGCTCGTTTTGATCAGGAATATCATTTTTTGGGACAACTCACCAAGTTGAGACAAATAGGGTATGTAGCAGACTTCATCACTGCATTTGAACAGTTGGCTATCAGAACCGAGGTCTTATCTGATGAGTTCAATCTTGAATGTTTCATTAGTGGCTTAAAGGACGCCATTCGGGCTCATGCTTGCATGCACCATCCCATTACTTGGTTGCAGGCGTGAAAATTAGCATTAGAGGATGAGACCATTCTTCAAGCCCATCCCCTTCGTTTGGTCATTCCCACCCGCCCTTGTCCAGTGGCTACCCCTACTCTGACACAAATTTTGAAGGTCCAATCGGTATCTCCAACATAAATGGTTGAACATTGGAAGCAAGGACTTTGTTATTACTGTGATGAAAAGTATTTGCCATGCCATAAATGTTGTGAAAAAAAAATTCTTCCATATTGATGGGTCAGCTCCCACCTCCTCCGAGGACAGACTAACAGATGAGGCCACATACTCCGAGGACACACATCCAACTTCCCCCACCCCAGATCCAGTCGCACCTCCTATGGAACTAGAGGAACCTTTCATATCTCTTTGTGCCCTAGCGAGTATTTATGCTCCACAGACATTAAAAATCAAAGGCTACATCAAACATAGGTTGGTAGTGGTGTTGATCAATAGTGGTAGCACCCATAATTTTATTCATCGCAAGGTTGTTGAGGATGTCAATTTCTTTGTTGTACAAGTCTCTAATTTTCAAATTCTCATAGCTAATGGCGGTACAATGAAATGTGGGGGCCATTATGACAATGTCAAACTCCAAATGGATGATTATAACCTGAAAAACTCACATGTTTTCCATTTTCATGGGTGGTTGTGATATTGTCTTGGGTGTTGAATGGATTCGTAGCTTGGGACCAATTACCATGGATTATCAAGAGTTATATATGAACTTCACTCAAGATGCTCACACTTATACCCTTTGAGGCCTGCAAGCTAGATCCCCTTAAATTATTAGTTCTCACCAGATGGAGAAACTCTTGAAGAAAGGCCACCATGGTGTGATTGCTCAACTTAATGCCATCCAGGTACAATATCAATCATCCCCAATAGTGCATCTTGATATGTAACTAGTTTTCGACAAGCACCACATGGTCTTTGAGACACCCATGAACTTACCCCCTTCCCGAGGTGAGCATGATCACAACATCCATCTCCTTCCAGGTAGTCATCCCCCCAATGTACACCCCTATTGGTATCCATTTGCTCAAAAAAATGAAATTGAAAAAATAGTGGAGGAATTACAGAAGGTCGGTGTAATTTGCCCAAGTACCAACCCATATTAATCTCTTGTTGTGATGGTCTTAAAAAAATATGGTTCTTAGCGCATGTGTCCAGATTTTTGTTGTAACACCCTGTTTCCCCCAATCTGTAAAAATAACTATACTGGCCAAGTATTGTGGCAAACTCAAAAATGTGAATGTGTGATGTGAATAGACCTTGTGAAAAAGGTCGATGAATGTCCACCACCTTTATCTAGCCATCGTGGTCTCTTTTTCAGCGTATTCCCCTCTCAGCANGGAAGGCACCTGGAATGGTGGCATTAACTTCCACCGAAAACCAATACCGTATTTGGTCTTCACTGGCCCGGAGAACCAAGAGCGGCTCGCTGGCCCGAAATTAATTACTCGCAGGTTGGTAGGTGGATGTCTCCTCATGCGTAATGAGGGATGGGGGTAAAACCGCCCATCCGTGGGGTCCTGACACCTGACCACCATGAGGGAGATCCTACCACACGCAACCTCGCCAGAAAGGAAAAAGGCAGGAGGAGTGTACGATCAGGGGGCAGATGCAAGGGAGGAAGAACTCTGGAAAAATATGCAGAGTGAGTGATAGCGGAGAAGAAGGAGAGTAACCTTCGTTCTTGGTCACTGGCAGACAGAGACGCAGTCTCACAATATCGTGGTCTCAGCTCGGGGGTGGCTAGTGGTAAATCCGTTGGGAGTCGTTGAGCCTAGGGTTGGGTGGAAACGAGCACCCCTCTCAGCAGTTGCATCACCTCTGGTATTTATCTGATAAGTGTTTTGCCTCTGGCATCTTGAAATATATATATTCTGACATTTATGCTCATAAGCTGTGAAATTGTGAATGATTTCAGTGCAAGAATGTTTATATGGTGTTTTGATCAGTACTGGTAGTTGCATGTTTATAATGGAAAGACTACGTATGGCTTATGTTTTCATAAATCGCTATTTATATGCATACTGATCTAATTCAGACTTCACGTCTGGTTCTCGAGAGAGAGATACCCTTATCTGCCTCAGATAGTACCCTGGGTAAACCTCCCCATAGAGATACCCTCCTTGAAAACCCATCAAGAACCTGGAAAGAGGATGTGAAGGCGCAAGGCCTTAGTAACCCTACACAAGGAGGAACGATCCCCTTGAAATCCCAAGATGGTTGTGTAGGGATAAGTATTGTTTGACGGGCGAGATCCTGTCGGAAGATCTGCGGTTATTCACGGCCGTTAGATTGGAGGGAGAAGAGGGGGTGTTAAATGCCTCAACCCCTTTCCTTTGTTTTCACAAGTAGCGTTAAAGGCATAGCTCAGGAGAGGTAGTGCAGTTATGCATAGGCTCCCTATAAAGCAATTAGAGACTGAGACCCACTCAAGTCGTAGACTTGATGAAGGAGAGCAATAGATGTGTTGAAGACTCTTTTAAGAGTCAAACCCAGGAGAAAGAGCGCAAAGCTCCCAAGTCCCTCATAGTTGACAAAGCTCAGGACAGATAGCACCTGGTTAGATGCACAGACCCTGTAGGAATTCAGAGAGGTCGAGGAAATCTTTCACGGCTTCAGAGTAGAGAAGCCCGGGAGGGATAGTGTCGTTTTGTGCATGGAGCCATAGCTGCAAAGGTCGCAGAGGAGAAGCAAAGGCCGAGACCTTTGATACTTAAGAAATCTTCCAAGGAGAAGAAAGAGAAATGCATGCTCAAGGAATAGCTACAACTGTCGTTAGATTAGCTGGAGCGAAATAGATCTGGGTCATCGAAAATGTATGTCCAGACGCGCGCAGAAGAGAGAGAAGAAACGGACGGTAGAGACACTTCGAGATAGAAGTGGCGAACAACCGATAACCGTTGGATCTTGCAGAGTTGTAAGGCGGTTAGGGTTGGGTGCTTCAACCCACGAAGTCGCGAGAGGATCAGGACCGTCCATCTGAGGAGGACAGGTGGTAGAGATCAAGGGATCTTGCGAACTCGGAGGTTCGCAAGGTAAGAGCCCAAAGGTTGGGTGCTCCAAGTCGCGAGTGGCGAAGTCGCGAGAGGATTAGGACCGTCCATCCGAGGAGGACAGGTGGCAGAGATCAATGGATCTCGCGAACTTGGAGGTTCGCAAGGTAAGGGCCCAAAAGCTGGGTGCTCCAAGTCGCGAGTGGCGAAGTCGCGAGGAGCGGAGACAACCGTTGGATACAGAGAACAGGAGGACCGTTGGATCAGGAACCCCATCGCCTATCGTGCGTTCGGGGGTTCGGAGGTTGAAAGGAGTCGTTTACGTCTTCACGAGTAGCGAAGTGCCGAGAGCCGAGCACGAGAGAACACATGGCAGAACTTCAAGATTGGGCCCGCGTGATTGACGGGTGGACACGCGTCGCCTGGAGAAGGGATTCAACGCTCCGTTGACTTCTCGCATCTCGGGGATTCGCGGGATAATAGCATGAGAGCTCAACCCTTGGACTTTCGAAGTCGCAAGTAGCGAGAACGCGAGAGGGAAAATAAATATCGCTTCTCGAGGGCTCATGAAGGGAAGGTGCCAAGATTCGACGCTACAACTCACGAAGTGGCGAGTTGCGAGCAGTGCGAAAGGAAGGTCAACCTTCGCTGACTTTCAAGTCTTGGAGGATCGCATAAGGAAGGAACGAGAGTTCAACCGTTGAACTCACGAAGCATCAAATAGAGAGAGGAGCTAGCGTTTAGCCTAGCCGGCGGTCACGCGCAGAGGACGCTGACAAAAGGAAGCTATACCCACTTTGTGATCTCAGTTATCGGCGATTGGTGAAGAAAATTCGAGGGTCTTCGACTCACGACTCGCGAGGTCGCGAATTGTGAAAGGCGCTTTCATTTAGGCGCGTATGTGGTCCTATCAAACTAGGGACTAAAGAAAGGGAGCTAATGCTTTGTCATTAAGCGGCGAGTAGATCTGGACGGCCAAAATCTGCGTGCCCAGATCTACGGCCAGGGTTTCATTCTAAAGCCCCCTCACCATTCTACCTTTAAGATTGGACTCACTGGTATTGCTGAGTCGCAAAACACGAAAAGGCGCCTGGTTTGTTTGGCCTGTGGTCCTAACCCACGATCACAGGGAGGTGAACAGGGAAGAACTAGCCTGCGCTAGGCCCCCGTAGGACTTCGGGGATTCTGTCCCTTGAGGAAAAAGTGAAAATTTTATTATGCCGTAGTGGGTGTGTTACATTTTCACCCTTAATAAATTGAACATTAAGGATAAGTTTCCCATTCTTTTCATTGATGATCTGTTCGATGAAATCCAAGGTGCCTGTTTCTTCACAAAATTAGATCTTCACTCAAGCTATCACCAGATTTGGATGAATGAAGCAAATATTTCGAAGACCTCTTTTAGAACTCATGAAGGCTATTATGAATTCTTGGTAATGCCTTTTGGACTTTGCAATGCTCCATCTACCTTCCAGATTCTCATGAATAAACTCTTGAAGCCTTACCTTTGAAAGTTTTTTCTAATTTTCTTTGACGACATCCTCATTTACAGTCGCACTTGGGATGCCCATCTACAACATGTGGACAACATACTCCAATTGTTACAGGACAATCAATTGTTTGTCAAAAAGACCAAGTGTTATTTTGGGGTGAGCAAGGTCAAATACTTGGGACACATTGTGGGCTATGAAGGGGTAAGAGTGGACCCAAAAAAGATTCAAGCCATGTAGGATTGGTCAAGACACACAACCTTGAAATGGCTTCGAGGTTTCTGAGGCCTCACCAACTATTACCGAAAAATTGTCCACCATTATGGAAAAAATTCTCGTCCATTGACAAACCTTCTTAAGAAGAATGCATTTCATTGGACACCTACAATAGAGCAGGCCTTCATAGATTTAAAGCAGACCATGTGCACTACCCTAGTCTTAGCATCCCTTGATTTCAATAAAACTTTTGATGTGGAATATGATGCTTCCAGCACTGGTATTGGCGCAGTTCTAACACAAGAAGGTATACCTATATCTTTCACTAGCCATGCTTTGAGTGGCCATAATTTAGGAAAATCTACTTATGAAAATGAAATAATGGTCATTCTCCATGTTGTGCATGCTTGGAAACCATATCTCTTGGGACATTGTTTTCATATCAAAATAGATCACCACAATTTGAAGTATTTCTTAGAGAAAAGGTTATCCTCCCCAGAACAGAACAAGTGGCTGACCAAAATGCCATGCTATGATTACGAGATCATAAATAAAAAATGAAAAGACAATGTAGTGGTAGATGTGTTGTCAAACAAAATGAGGATGAAGGTTCCCTCTTTGCCTTATCATTACCAATTCCTAATTGGATTGAGGAAGTTCGAAAAGAGTGGCTAACCCACCTAACTATATTCCAGGTCATTCACCGACTTCAAGAGGACCCTAACCCTCCCCTCGGCTACTCTTGGCAAGAAAATATCCTTTGGTATAAAGATCGCTTGCTTCTATCTTTGACTTCAGCACTCAATCCCAGGATCTTAAATGAGTTGCACTCATCTTCTCTCACTGGTCACTCGGGATTCCAAAAGACATATGCTTGTGCTCATCGTTCCTTTTTCTGGGAAGGCATGAATAAGGACATCCTTACCTTTGTAACCGAATGTGATATTTTCCAATGCAATAAAGGTGAAACTTTCAAGACACCAGGAGCTCTACATCCATTACCCATTCCACCTTCAATTTGGACTAACATCTCCATGGAATTTATAGTGGGCCTTCTAAAAGCGGGTAACAAGTTTGTCATCATGGTCGTGGTAGATCGTTCTCTAAGTATGCACATTTTTGTTCCTTACCACACCCTTTTATGCTAGCTATGGTAGTGCACATTTTCATTGATCATATTTTCAAACTGCATGGCATGTCAACCTCCATTGTGTCTGATCGTGACTTGAAATTCACCAGCACATTTTGGAAAGAATTGTTTAAATTATAGGGCACGCAATTGAACATGAGCATAATATAGAACCCTCAAACAGATGGCCAAATGAAATTTGTCAATAAATGTTTGCCAACCTACTTGCATTGTTTTGCTTCAGACAAACAACATCAATGGGTGCAATGGTTACCCTTGGCAGAATGGTGGTACAACACTTCCTATCATACATCAACCAAAATGACAACATATGAAATGGTGTATGAAAAAAAAACACCTATAGTCACTTCCTATCTTCCAGGCCCATCAAAGGTCTAGGCTATCGATAAGTTACTACAAGTCAGAGCAGCTACACTTGCGGCTCTAAAGGATAACCTCCACATGGCCAAAAATCGTATGAAGAAATAGGCTAACCAACAAAGTTCTGAACGGGTTTTCCAAGAAGGTTATCAGGTGTTTTTCATAATCCAACCTTACAAGCAAACATCACTCATATCCCGTGGAAACCACAAGTTTGCACCCAAATTTTATGGCCCCTATCATGTTATCAAACGTATTGTTCCATATGCCTACAAATTGGAACTTCCAGTTGCCTACAAATTGGCACTTCCAACTGCCTCCAAAATACATCTAGTGTTCTGTGTTTCCAGTTTGAAGAAAGTGGTGGGTCAGAATTGCAAGGTTCAAACCATCCTGCATGAATTAAATAAAGAAGGCTCCATTTGGATGCAACCAGAATCCATCCTCAACTTGTGCAAGCGTCACTTGCGTGGATGAACTATCAAATAAGTGTTGACGAAGTGGAAGGACACATCTCCATAAGATGCAACTTAGGAACCAGCTGCCATACTGCAACGGTTTCTACATTTTCATCCTTGAGATTAATTGTTATCCCCTATTTATAGGGATAACTAAGGAGATCATGTCTCTAGGCCCTTAGTTTGCAGACATGGAGTACTGAGAGACAGATGACTAAGATCATCCACATGCACAGATAAAGACCCAATTCAAAACCACACATCATGGTTCGTCCTGATGGCATTCACCACATCAACTTGCTTCCAGAAGACAATGGGTCTTTATCCATGAGTTATAAGTCAATTATTGTGGTAAGTGTCACTTTAATACTTGAGGAATTTGGGTATGTTGCATTTAAAGTTGCTTTTTATTATAGAACGTATGCTTGGAAAATATGTTCTTTCCCTTGTTTCACCTTGGTGGTTGACAATGTTCCCTAGTAAGTGATCACCCTTGGGGATGGGTTTGCTACTGGGAGGTCTCCTTGATTAGTAATCATTCCATTCCCGATCATACTTATCATTTTTCAGACTTCATCCTTTTTGTTTCCTTGTCTTTTGTGATTTTCGGGTGTATTGAACCAAGAAGGGATTGTACCTCATTTCATGGGAAGAAGGGGTTGAAGGCCCAGAGGGAATGTAGCTGACAAAATATAAAAACCAAAATTATAACCCAAAGAGGTCTTGAGAATGATGAAAATTTTCTCCTAAAAAATCAAAAACTTGCAAGAAACAGTTTCACATATATAAATGCCCCACTTGTTGAGGGATCTACACAAGTGCGTTATACCCTTTGCTTTGCCCACATGGCACTATCAGTACCTCCGACTTCAAGTGACACTGTGGTACTACCTCCAAGACTTATGTTACCTATTTGGAGTACCCAATTGTTCTGGACTTAAATAAATTAATGGCAAATAAATGGGCTTGGAAAAAGGATGCATTGAAAATGAAGGTGCAACACATCCTCTACAAATGCACCCATAAATGAGACAATACGAACCCTTGTATGTCATGAACCCCATGCCCAAAAGTCTTACCCCATCCACTTCATATTTTTCACATGGCTTAGAGAGGGTCCACTTAGGAAACACTCCTTGACTTAAGGAATGACTCACCCAATAGGTCACCTTGTCAACCCTTCCATACCTAAACTTGGAAAATTGCATAAGGTCTTTGAACACTTGTTTAATTTGATGAGAAAGTTTTGATGTACATGCTTAGGTGGATCTTATATTAAATGTGATTTTACTTGTTGTGATACATTTGACTTGAGACCCTTGGAGGGTGCACTCATCTGTCTTTGATGGACATTTTGGAGGAACAAGCCCAACTTGAGCCTTCATTGGGGCAGGAATCACACAGGTTGGATGCCATGACCCAGACCTTGGGGCAATATAGAGTATTGATGTTTCCTTTGGAGGAAAAAGGGGAGACCTTGGAGCTGACACCTATCCCTATCTATCCCAATGAATTTCCTTTGGAGGATAAAGCAATGCACTTTTGGGTTTGACATCTTGACTAGGGATAGGGTTTGATGGTGTTGATAATTGTTTGATGGAAACTTGGCACCTTGTGACGAGGAGGATCCATTGAACCATGGAGAATATCCTAGTGCATGAAGGGGAGGCCTTTGGAGTCCCAATGACTTCATCCTATTTCTCAACAACTTGCCAAAAGTACCAAGATGTCACCCTAGAAAGGGTTGACGTCACCCTTAGGGTTTCTTTTTGTGCAAAATTTAAGTTGAAATCAAATTATTTTGTAAAGGGGGAAAATAAAGGGGGGTGGCCCCCTTATTTTGTGGTTTACCCTAACTTTATGTGGACAAACAATTTTTAGAATCCTGGTATAAATAAAGGTTTGAATCATTTCATTTGATCATATCTCTCTCATGTGAGAAGAGGTACTTGGATGAAATTTTCGCCCCTCTTGGGAAAACCTCATCTCTCGCTCTCTCTCTCTCTCTCTCTCTCTCTCTCTCTCTCTCTCTCTCATGCTATGGTTTATACTTGTCTTGCGGAGCTAAGTGGTGCGCTATCTCTTAGAGGCTATTCTTTGCTATGGTGATGAAATTTTCTTCGTGAATAAGGGTTTATCTTGCATTTCTCTTGGAATTGGTAAGAAAAATCTACATATTGTTTGTTCTTCTTGCTTGTTTCATGGTTTTTCTTGGATAGATCCTTGGAGGATTATAAGGGCATACACCCTCCACCAAGTTTATCATTATTGTTTATTGAATGAGCCATTGTGAAGGTTGTTAGGAGGGGTAAAAGGGCATACACCCTCCTAGATTTACCTTGTTAGGGTTACTTTCTCTAGGGAGTAAAAGGGCTTACACCCCTAGAGAAGTAGTACACTAAACTAATACAAGAATACTCCATAACCCATTTGTAAAGGAGCTAATATAATTTTTCATTGGAGAAATAAATTACTTGCATTAGTACACGTGATTTTGATAGATGTCAAATTTGTTTAAGTTGGAATCTTTTCTTAGTGTCTTAAGCTTGCTCAAGCCACTAGGGCGTCTTGATTGGCCTAGTAGTTCTTTGGTTATAATAAATTAAAATATACATCCATTAGGGCTACAGAAAAACACATTCAAATTCTTATTTTAACTTGCTTTTCAACCGTGGAAATTTGCTTGGAAGTCATTACTATTGTTTTGTTGCTTATTAGCTAACTTTTTGACAGTTTACTTGCTAATTTTTATGGTTGAAATTTGTTGTTGTATAAAATATTTGCTACAACCACTTGGATGTTACTATAATTCTCTGAAAACACTATCTAACATCCCTCTTTTACCATCAAAGTTTGTGCTAAAATATTGGAACATTATCTGTTGATTTAGTACTTCATTGTCCAATAAGTCTTTCGTACTTTGGATGTTATTTCTGCAGTTAACAACATTTATCTTTGTTGATATATATTTGTGTTTACTGTTTCAATTTAGGATGTTAAGATTCACTTGCTTCTCCCTTGATATTTAGGCTTGTATCTCGATTATTTTTCTTGTCTCGGGTAGGTGTAACACTCTAATGCAGGCACCCAAGTCTTTGGAAACCATACTCCATCCATAAGACTTATTTACAAGCCCTCATTCTTCTCAATCATTGACCTAAGAGGTTCCTCTCATTATCTCTCCACCCTCCTTCTCAATCCCCTTAGGGTAATCAGGATTCCCCCCTTGAGGTGATTACATCTCTAAAATGAGGGGAGTACTTATCTAAGGTGACAGTGGGTAGGTATTCCCATAGTTGTCTCACCTTTGTAGATTGGGTCAGGATTTACCCAACCTACAATCTGTGTGATAACAAGGACGATGTTTATTTTGATGGGGGAGAGCATGTTAGGAGCTAACCCTAATCCCTCTTAGTTGGTTATTAGTTAGCATGATATATTTTCCATGTAATAAATGTCAACATTAGTTGATAAGGCATATTAAATAAAGTTGAACAAGTCAATGTAAGAAGACCTAATAGAAGCTTCCACTTCTAGAAAGATCTTCCTCTAGAATTTTCTTTAGAAGATAGACATGGTATAAATAAGAGTAGGAGGTATTGTAGATTTTAACCTTGTACAATATTTTACTGAAAACAGATTTTCAATAAAATAACAGAAAAGATACAATGGAAAATACACACATTACATAGAGATTTTACCCCTAGAAACCCAAATCGGGAAAACCATCATATTCTATATTTATTCATAGCATACATTGTTTACAATACTATATACATATAGGAGCCAATGGCCTCCAAAACCCTAATCCAATGATCTGGATTAGTCAACAACCCTAATTCCTTAACCGGAAATACAAAAACCATCGGTAGAAAACCATGTGTCAAAAACCCGCCCAAAAATTGACACGAAAAATGTGCAAAGAATATAACACATATCCAACATTCTCCCACTTGTTGTTTTCTTTTCATACAGGGGGTTACAGGGTTACATAGTCAACAATTCAGGGTAGAAATGCCCATAGATCCTCTACACCAAGAGAACTTCTCAGTGCTCACATATTTTGTTAATGAATCTGCAACATTCTTCAAAGTGTCCACCTTCATCAGCAACACCTTCTTTTCTTCAACCATGTCTCTCACAAAATGATATTGAACATCAATATGCTTTGTCTTTGAATGATAAGTCAGGTTCTTCGCCAAAAAAATTGCACTCTGACTATCACAATCTATCCTACAACTTGTTGTACCAACCCAATACCTGAACACAATCTTTGTAACTATATTTCTTCCTTTCTTGCATGAGTGGTTTCCATGCATTCAACTTCTATATTTGAAAGTTCCACTACAGACTGTCTTTTGCTCATCCAACTAATTTCTCCTCCAAACAGGTTAAACACATACCTACTTGTAGATCTCCTACGATCCAGATCTTCATCCCAGACTACATACACAGAACCATGTATGTACAACACTATGTTCAATCCTGGTTTTCCTTAGTAGAACAATCCATAGCTATAAGTGCCACACAAATACTTGAAAACCCTCTTTATTGTTGTCCAATGCTCATTCCCTGATTTTAGCATATACCTGCTCAAAACTCCCACTGCATGTGCAATTTTTGGTCTAGTACAAACCATTGCATACATCAAACTACCAAACACACTCACATATGGAACATGAGACATGTCCTCCTCCTCTTCTCATCTCTTAGGAAACTGATCTGTAGATAACTTTACACCTACAATAATATGGACCTAACTGGTTTACATTCCTGCAGAATTAAACCTCTGCAATATTGTCTCAACATGTTTTCTCTTATTAACCAGAGTTTCTTGTTTTTCCGATCTCTTATAAGATCGATGCCCAAAATGAAATTTGCAACACCAAGATCCTTCATGTCAAATTTAGAGGAAAACTGATTTTTCACATCCTGGATAATCTCCTTGTTGTTTCCTATCAGCAAAATGTCATCCACATGCAAGACAAAATAAATCAAATGATCACCAATTAATTTAAAATACACATAGTGATCCTCTTTGTTTCTTATGAAGCCAAGTCCCAACATATACGTATCAAAATTTTTATACCACATCCTTGGTGATTGTTTTAAACCATATAGAGACTTTTTCAACTTCCATACCAGCTCCTTATTTCCCTTCACAACAAAGCCTTTCGATTGATTCATATAGATTTCTTCTTCTATATCCCCATGTAGGAATGTTGTCTTCACATCCATTTTCTCTACTTCAAAATAAAACACATCGGCAACAGATAATAGAAAAATAATAGAAGTTAACTTGGCAACAAGAGAAAAAATCTCACCAAAATCAAACAAAATAAAACACATCAGCAACAGATAATAGAAAAATAATAGAAGTTAACTTGGCAACAAGAGAAAAAATCTCACCAAAATAAATTCCCTCAACCTCGGAATAACCCTTTGCTACTAACCAAGCTTTGTATTTCTCAACTTTGCCTTCTGCATTCAACTTCTTTTTCAATACTCATTTTCTACCAATTGGATTTCTTCTAGTCGGTAACTCCACTAGATCCCAAGCCTCATTCTTATCCAAGGCTATCATTTCTTCAACCATGGCCTTTTTCCAAAGTTTTCCATCCTCTGAATCTACTACCTCCCTAACATTTCTAGGATCATCATCAATAATAGACAAAGCAAATTTGAACGAAAATCAAATGGAGTATAACTTTCTTGTAGCCTTTTTTCCCGCACCGATCTCCTCAATACTGGAGGATGAGGATCTTCTTCTTCTGATTCTTGTTCTTATGTAGAGTCTACTTCATCATCCTTTGGCTCAAACTCTATTTTCTCTGGTTCTTCCTTACTTGGTAGGACTTCATGTTTGACAGCATCCTTCATTTCTCTAAATACCACATCTCGGATATACACAACCTTCTTAGTTGTTGGGTTCCAAAATTTATAACCTTTGAGACCATATTTATACCCAATAAAGATACACTTTTCAGCCTTCTTATCTAGCTTACTCTTGTTTTACTTTGGAACATGAACATAGGCCTCACATCCAAATACCTTTAGATGTGTGAGAGAAATTTTCTTACCATTCCATACCTCTTGTGGAGTCTTGTCATCCAATGCTAATGAGGGTGATCTCTTGACCAGGTAACATGCAGTACCCATCGCCTTTGCCCATAATTATTACCCTAACTCGACACCACTGAGCATGCACCTTATTTTTTCCATGAACGTCCTATTCATCCTTTCTGCAACTCCATTATGTTGAGGTGTATATGGAGTAGTATTCTTCCTTACTATACGACACTTCTTACATAATTCTTCAAATGCATTCCCACAAAATTCTCCAACATTATATATCCTCGACACCTTAATTCTTTTCTCTGTTTGATTCTCAACAAGAGCCTTAAACTCTTTAAACATGTCAAAGACTTCATATTTCTTCCTAAGGAAATATATCCTCATATTTCTTGAGAATTCATCTATAAATGAGACATAGTACACAGATTTTCCCAATGATGGAACCAACATAGGTCCAAACACATCATTGTGCACTAGTTGTAAAATTCCTTATGTCCTCGTTGCATCAGAGGGGATTCTTACCCGATTTTGCTTCCCATATACACAATGTTTACAGAAATCAAAATCCAAAGAGCAGTTAGACATACCTTCAACCATACCTTTACCTTGTAGTAGTCGAAGACCCTTCTCTCCGATATGCCCCATTCTTTGATGCCACAACATAACCTTTTATCCAAAGACTGTAGGAGTTTTTTCTTCTTTTTCTCCAATATCAAGAACAATGGAACTATTACACCCATCACTAATAGTGTTTCCTTGTAGCTTATACAGAGTTCCAATCCAAACTCCCTTCAAAAACACCATTGCTCCTTGAACCATCCTGCAGGTTTCTTTTTCAAATATTGTTTTTACCCTTGCATCGTCCATTTTGCTTACATAAATAAAATTTATGGCCAATCCTGGGATGTGCATAACACCGGGCAATGTTCTAATATTTCCATCTATGAGCCTCAACTTGAATTTTCCTTTTCCTATGATTCTAGTTGTTGAGTCATCACCTAGGAAAACATTACCTCATGTTGGGACTCATAAATGTCGTCTTTCCATCCACCTTTCCCTTCATCAGTCTTCACATTTCATCGCCCCATTAACCTTTCATGATACCATTTTCATAATTAAATATGGGTTAAACCTTATTATTTTCCAAATCATTTATTT
>ML809108.1:64981-92861 GCA_009831015.1 Picea engelmannii | reverse complement strand
AGAGAATCAATATTATGTGAAAGATGAGAATCATTATTATGTAGATTGAGAAAGAGGATTCATGATGTAGATTAAGGGAATTGTTATGAGATAGGTTCTTGAGGAGAATTGTTATGATGTAGATTGGATTCATGAAGAGACTCCTTTTGTAAACCTACCTGTTGAAGATTAATACAAGTTTGGATTTAGTGATTTTTTCTCTCTTCGAAGTTATCATCTGTTGATCTAAAGCTTCCATGTTGGCATCAGCAAAGGCCACCGATCCATCTTGGTAAGCTTATTGTAAATTGTTAGTGTAGATTTTCATTTCATGTATTTGTTATTTCGATTTCATGTTATTTTGTTTGATTTCACTATTCGAATTTGTTGCAAAGTGTGCTAATGCAGGAACAGTTGGATCTCCATATTTCACCATACATGAGCTTTAATGGAGCATCCCACATGTTAGTTTAATTGTTTCAGGAGATAGAATCAAAGTTCATCTTTTCTTTTCATGAGCCATCAATGAACATGTCCATCACCTGAGAAAGAGATTTTGTTTGTTTATGAGTTTTTCTTTCCAGCTTTTGAATTGAGTGATAATTGTTATTTTTAAGAGTGTGTTGGTTTCCAAATGGTTTTCTTATCTATACTAAATAGACAGAGGAACCTATCTATTATCGGCACATAAAGTGCATCAACTCTACTGATTACGAATCCCGGTTGATAATTTATGTTTGGTAATATATATTATGCATATAATTGCACCAACACCTCCATCATACCTTTCAAATTCACATAACCACTCCCTATGGGGAGTCATATGAAAGGATGCACCCAAGTTAACCAAGCATACCTCATGATTTGCATGTGTGCTTGAATAAGCCAAGTACACATCCCATCCTTCTTCCTTGGAGGTTTTTTCTTCTTTAGAGGGAGCACCTTCAAATCCCTTCACTTTCTCAACTCTTTTGGATCTACGTTGGTTCTTGAAGTGCCCTTCGTTTCCACATCTCCAGCATACCTTTACAAACTTTACGGTAGATTTAGATCTACCCTTAGACTTAGATTCCTCACTTGAGGACTTAGATCTATTTCTATCCTGGGAGCATCCTCTTGCAAATAATGCATTTCTTCTCTGTCCTTCCATGTTCTTCCATCTCATCTCCTCCGACAACAAGGATGAGACCACATCATCAAAACTCAAGGTAGTTGTATTACTACCTATGGCCACAACTAGACTATCCCATGAGTCTGGTAAAGAGTACAATAAACTAATACATTTATCTTCATCTGAAATTTTAATCTCAACAGATAACACCTGACTTACCACAGTATTGAATGCATTCAGATGCTCTATCACCGAGTCTCCATCTCTCATCATCATATTATGTAGATTTTTCCACAGAAACAATTTATTTACCAGGGACTTAGACTGATACAAGTTCCCAAACTTATCCCATAACCCCTTGGTTGTAGTTTCCCCTGACGCATTCAGTAATATTGAATCTGAGACACAATCGGATTGTGCTCTTTGCCTTTCGATCCAAATTTTTCCATTCATATACTAATGTTCTTGTACGTGCAGTACATGGATCCACCACAACCCACTGATCTCTATCTACCAACAGATCTTCCATCTTGATCTTCCACAGCTCAAAAATTTTCCCATTAAATTTCTCGATCTCTATTTTCGAACTGCTTGCCATTTCTCTTCACTTGAAGAGTCAATACCATAGATCTCCCATTGTAACAAGTCTTATCACAGTCCTGAGCCAAACCCCTGACCACAAAGGCGTCCCCCTAAAGCCAATAATTGCTATGATACCAAATGTAGATTTTAACCTTGTACAATATTTTACTACAAACATATTTTGAATAAAAGAACAGAAAAGATACAATGGAAAATACACACATTACACACATATTTTTCCCCTGGAAACCCAAACCGAGAAAACCAACATATTCTATATTCATTCACATCATACATTGTTTACAATACAATATACATATAGGATCCAACGACATCCAAACCCTAATCCAATGACCTAGATTAGTCAACAACCCTAATTCCTTAATCGGAAATATAAAAACCATCGGCAAAAAACCATGTGTCGAAAAACATCCCACAAATGGACACGAAAACCGTGCAAATAATATAACACATATCCAAGAAGTATGAGAATTTTTTCCTTGAGTGTTATTGTAAGAAACCTATTCTCATTTTGGAGGCTTCCACCTTGAAGAGGCAATTGAACAAATGTTTCTTGGTGCTATCAATAATATATTTCTGCTCTCCATTGAATGTTCCCGTTATTATTGGGGTATATTTGCTTGTTGTGTTATTTGTTCCAGGTTAATCATATTACATCATGATTGATGCAACGATAAGTGAAGAGGTGATTTTCCATATTATTTCCATTAAATAATATGGAAAATTGAATGATTTGTATGACTCACACTCAGAAATGGAAATCATGCAATTATTGGTGAAGCTCTTCAACCTAGAGTTGAAGAATGATGATCATGTGGCTTTAGCTTCTGATATCAAATCCATATTACATGAATTTGATGCTACTAGAGTGAACATAGAAAATCCTCTGATAGCCTTCATTATGGCCCTCTACCCTACATATTCTCACTACCTTGAATCTCTGCAAGCTAGTGGTCAAATGAAGTCCATCACATTTGACACTTTGGTGGAGAAAGTTGTAGAACATGAGAAAGACTTTGGAAACAAATCATCTCATCCCATTGGAGAGAACATGTGCCTTGCTCAGAAAGGGAATAATTGATCACGTGATTCTTCTAGAGGAGAAGGCAGTAAAAGAGGATGTGGAAGAAACAATTTCAGAGGCAGGGGGTAGGAACAATCAAGGTGAGAGATTTTATTTTCACTGAGACCATTTCAGAAATAATGGGTCACATGAAGCAAAGACATGTAGAAACCCATGGGAAAATATCAAAGACGAGCAGAATCAGAAAAAATAAAAAGGTAAAACATCATATCTAACAAAGGTAAAGCACCTGAATATGCTCATTATATTGTTGCCCGTTGCAATATTGGAGTAACTGAAGATTTGTTTAACACTTCATTTCCTTCTTGCAGAGATGCATGGATGATTGACACAATTGAAACATACCACATGACCTCCTAGAGAGAGTTCTCTGAATATTTCAATGACAATGTAGATGGTATTGTCTATAATGCAGATAAATCAATTCTCAAACCTTTAGGAATTGGCACCATTAGTCTTAAATTGCTTGGACTCCTATATTTTCTTCCGCATGATGTGCTCTACATTCCTAAGTTGCAAAGGAACTTGTTGTATCTTGTGAAAATTCAACAACAAGGCCACTCTATTCATATCTTCAGTGGAAAAATTGAAATAAGGAAAGCTTCTAACAACATGGTCGTTATGACTGGACTGGAGGATGGAAGATTATTGAAGTTGAAAGAGCCATCTGCTTGTGCACATAATTCACCAAACCTCACTGATCTGAAATAGATTTGGACTGAAGAGTGGATAAGAATTAGTACCTCCAAAACAAATTGACAATCAATCAACATTACATAATCCACGTAAAACAATGCAAGTTAACGTGGAATAAGCCAAATAAGAATGTAACTAAAAAGTTAAAGAAAAAATAATTAAAATGACAAGGAAACGGATAGGAGAGAAGGATAAGGAACATGAAGTGAAGGGCCATGGTTGTTGGCCTTCCCTTACCCCCTAGATCTCTTGATTTCTCCACTCTCACTCATTTCCAAAGGGTTTTTCTCCAAAGAGAAGGAGAGAATTGTAAAAGCTCGAAAACTTGTAGAAAGAAGAATACTAAGAACCATTCAACTGGTTCTCCCATTTGGGTTCCAGGGTCAAATAAATTTTTTCATTATGTGATTGATTATTGTGTTTATTGTTCTAAATTTCATTTGAATAGGTTCATGGTTCATCATTAAATTCCATTCTCTATTCATGTTTGGAATATGAGAAGTAGTATATATATACTTTGGTTTATTGCATTCAGAAATTGATTTTCCATTACAAATTGGTGAGAGACAACAACTATAAGATGAAAATCGTCCATTCTATAAATTTGTGATATCAATGGATGTGATCATACATCTATTGGAGAACTTTCCAAAATGAAATTTCTCTCTCATGAGGGTCGCTCTCTCTACCTGAGCATTGCTAGGTCGAACTCACCTCACCCTGGGCATCTAATTTCTTTGCTAGATGTCCATTTGCTTGTTGGGGGAAATTTTACCTTTGTTGGGACGTCCTCAACCTTAATGGGTGTTTAATTCACTTGTTGTGCATGTCATCCATTGTTTTTTACTCACACAACTTGTTGTGCACGCCATCCATTGTTTTTTACTCACACGACTTGTTGGGCGCACCATCCATTATGTATTTGTTGTGCACATTGCCCATATCTTCACATTGGCTACTAAGCACACTCCAAGTCTCTATGAAGTAGCGCCTAAAAGAGAGAGCCCACTCATTTTCCTAGCCAAAAGAGATTCTTTGAGGACTTTCTTCTATGTTGAGCATGATTTGAGTAGGAACCCTAGCCTAGAGGGATCCCACTCATGTTTTTTCTTACTGAGTAAACCCTAGCACCCAAGAACGATCCCACGCACATTCATCATGTTGTCCATATAGTTGATTCTGATTTGTATCCAGAGGAGATACCTCATATGTTTCAATTGCCAATGGACGTGAAAAATACCTAACCCTAATTCTCTAAGCAATTCCTCAACATTCCACACCCTATGTATTCCAAGGAATGTTCCTTTGGTTAGTTACTTTTCTCCATATCTTCACTATAGCATCATTCAAACCATGTTAGTTATGTTCCTTGGATCAATCTTTGGAATCTCCTTTTGAATCACCATATCACCCTCATGAAAAAATTTCAACCACTTCATCATAATTTGAAGTTCAATTGGATGGTGTAATTGAGAGGATTGAAAGGCTTAACCTTGATGAAAATTGGACACCATCTCAATCAACTAAGAAACTTGGACCATCTCATAATGGTCCACCAAAGTGGCTCATAAATAAACTTGAGAGTGTTCATCCTGATGAGGTTAGAGAGATAGGAACTAAAAATTCTACAAGACAAGATGGAGGTGATGTAGATAATTCAAATTTAGGTGATGTAGATGATATGGATGTTTCATATAATTCTGATTTTAATTTATCTACTAAATTTGAACCAACTTCCTTTGAATAAGCCACTTCTCATGATGGGTGGAAAGAATCCATGAAAAATGAGTATAATGCTCTCATCAAGAATGGGACATGGAAGTTGGTGGACCCTCCATTTGGAACCAAACCAATTGGATACAAGTGGGCCTTCACGAACAAGTACAAATCAGATGACTCACTTCACAAGCTCAAAGCAAGGCTCGTGGCAAAATTATTGCACAGAAAGAAAGGATTGATTATGAGGAAACTTTTCCCCCCATAGAAAAATGGGCTACCATTCGTACTCTATTTACCTTGGCAACATAAAATGGATGGAAATTTCATCAAATGGATGTGAATAATTTTTTATTGAATGGATACTTGAAAGAGAATGTCTTCATGACTCAGCTAAAAGGTTTTGTTGTGAAAGGACAAAAATAGAGAGTATGTAAACTCATCAAATCCTTATATGGCCTAAAACAAGCATCATGAGCCTGGTATGAAAAGCTAACCGAACATCTTCTGGAATTGAATTTAGTACTTTAATCTCGAAGATGCAACTCTATTTATCAAGAAATTTAGCAAAAATGTTGTATATCTTGTAATGTATGTAGATGATCTGTTAATAACAAGGAACATTGAAATCTAATGAAATCTATATTTCATCCATAAATAAAGAATTGAATAAAGGCTTTGAGATGATAGATTTGGAACATCTTCATTACTAATTGGGAATTGAAGTGACTCAAAATTTGAAGTACATATTCATCTCCCAAAAGAAGTACAATGGATAATTATTGAACGGGTTTGGTATGGTTGAGTGTAACCCTCTATCTACTCCAATGGAACAAAAATTAAAGCATGCATCGAAAGAAGGGAATGAATTTGAGGATGCAACCAAGTACATGCATCTTGTGGGAATTCTTATCTACCTTACCACCACCAGACTAGATATTTCATTCGTTGTTAGGATTCTTTCCAGGTTCATGCAAAAAAATTGTGAAGGACATTGATATGTTGCAAAAAGAGTTCTAAAATACTTGAAGGGAACTCAAGATTTTGGACTCAATTACTCTAAGGTGGATGACTTCAACTTTATTGGATATTCTGATTCAGACTTTGACGGGGGTAAATAAAATGGAGAGAGTCAACTTCAAACTATCTCATGAGTCTTGGATCAACAATCGTCTCCTGCAGATCACACAAATAGTCAGTTTCAGTAGATCCCACAATAGAGGCAGAATGTGTGGCAGCTACAAAAGTAACAAAGGAGATAGTGTGTCGCAGGAAAATACTTGAAGATTTGTAGGAGAAATAGGTGAATTCTATTCCTCTTTTGGTTGACAATACTTCTGCAATAAAGTTGTCTAAGAATCCCAAATTCCATGATCAAACCAAGAACAACAACACAAAGTACCATCTGATTTGATATCGTGTAAAGGCCAAGACTATTCATTTGAAACATTATTCCACAAATGAGCAAATTGTGGACATCTTCACCAAAGAGATTGGAAGAGAAATTTTGAAAAGTTTAGAATTATGCTTGGACTCACAAATACCCCTTTGTATTAAGGGGGGGAATGTTAGATACCTAATCCTTATGGATTGAGGTACTTTGTAAATATTATTTAGGAGAAATATGAAGATTTTTGGGTGAACAGGAAGAGTCATTCATAACTTTTGGAAGATGAAACTAAAGGTCACCTCACTTTGTATTTATGAATGTCTCGTGTTAATGCAAATCATTATCCATGGAGCTACTCATTCTCTACCCATACCTAGCCTAACACTTTCAATAATATCACCCTCAAGAATCAATACCATTTTCCCAGGATTTATGACTTGCTATATTAGTTACAACATGCTAAGTACTTTACCATGTTGGATCTAAAATCAGGGTACCACTACGTATGAGTTAAAGATAAAGACACCTAGAATACCACCTTCAAGACAAATCAAGGTCTATTTGAATGGTTTGTAATGCCTTTGATTTTGTGTAATTAACTAGCTACACTAATGTGTTCAATGAATGATGTATTTCGTCCCTTTCTAGATTCATTTGTGATAGTGTACTTAGATGATATATTGGTTTATAGCTTTATCTGGGAAGAGCATATCTCACATCCTAAGCAGATGGTAGAGACTCTAAAAAATAATTAACCACTGGAAAATCCTAAGAAATGTGAATAGCAATCATTGGTGTATTTTGGGTATGTGATTAGTGTTACGGAATAATTCCCTTGCTGACAGGTGAATTTTCCCTTGGAGTACAAACCCCTCTACCAAGACAGAAAAATACCATTGGTCACTACCATTCCTATAGATTAACTTTATCCATCAAAAAAGAGAGTAAGAGGGATAGTATGATGTACCTCACTTTTGAAGTTTCTCCAAGTTTCTCCAATCTGTGAGTTCCAATCAGTACCTACAAAGGTCAACCAAAAGACAAACGACTATCTCCTACTCTAATGGATTAGATAAAATCAATCTATTTATGAAAGACTAAAACAAACATAGGCAAGTACATGTAAACACATACTGGAAGGAAATAGGCCAAGTATATTGATGAGAACTTTAAGGAGACACTTACAATCTTCAAATGTTGTTGCAGCAGCCTCCCGAAGTCGTCCTTGTCCAACCCCTTGCTCGAAAGATTTACGATCAAAATAGAAATGCTTTGTTGATTATTTTCCTCCTGTGTTCACCATGAGAATGCCTCCATTTATAGGTTTTGAGAGGCCCAACCACCTTGGTTATATTTGGGATTAGTTGAGGATATAACTCTATCAGTTGTGATATCTCCCTTAAACGCAGCCTGAGGGTTAGATTCGATCCAAACCAACTCGATCCATCTATAGTTGTCTTTAGAGAAAAAGGGGATTTCTTGCAAGATTTTCTCAATCAATTCGGTGCTCCGTTACAATGGGAAACAGAGCGCTACAACGCTTCATGCTAGATAAAAAAAAGAGTGCTAGTGCTCCCTATATATGAGCAAGGGAGCGTTGATCTTCCAAAAGTTGTCAAGATGACCAATTCCCATAGAAAAAAACTTTGTTTTGACCGTAAAATGATGGGACTTCTTCTTCTAACATGTTTTAGGGGTTGTATCAAGTGTTCTCATGGTGTCGTTCACGATGCGACACTTACGTGATGAGAATGTGACATTGCGACAAAAGTGTGACACTTATGATAATGAGAATGTGACATTATCGAAGTGAGGAATTTTGATGTGTAACCATTAGTGGAGGGGAACTCAAGACAGATCCAAGAAAATGGAGGCCATATTCAAGTGGCCAACTCCTACTAATGGAATTCAAGTAAAGAGCTTTGTTGGGGAAACATAGTACCTATAAAAGTTTGTACCATCATTTTCAACAGTGGTTGCACCAGTCCATGCCATAACAACTAGTGGCAAGAGTTTCCAATGGGTAAAGAATCAACAAAAATCTCTTGATGAATAGAAATGAAACATCAATCAAGAACCAATTTTTGTATTGCCTAATTTGCATAATCCTGTTGAAGTGGAGATAGTGGAAAATGGATACACTGTGGAAGCGATCTTGATGTAGGGAGGTAAGACGATATACTTTCATTCTAAATTGTTTCATGGCAAAGTCCTGAACTACCCCACATATGACAAGGAACTCTATGCTCTACTTCAAGTTGTTAAGAAATGGAAGCACTATCTAATGGCAAAAGAGACCATCATCCACATCAATCGCCAACCATTACAGTATTTGCAAGCCTGGAGTAAGATTCAACAAACCAAACACTACAAGAAGATGGGGTTTTTACAACAATTTCATATAATCATGAAATATAAGAAGGGAAACACTAATAATTTGGTAGAAAATCTTCCAATATCTCAACATTGATAACACTTATGGTCATGCAACCTTTCACCCATGATACATACAAAGAGGAATACATAGAAGATGAGAATATTAAAGAGGTGTTCCAGTGGCTATAGGGCCAAGTTAGTGTAGAAGAAGATGATAATAAGGTTGAATATCATCTCCATCATAGGTTTCTCTACAAGATAGATAAGATCTATGTTTCTAAAGGTGAAATATTGTGGCTTATCAACAAGGCTCATACCTCCAAAGTTGCAGGGAATTTTGGTGTTGAGAAGATATTTGTCAACTTAGAAAGGTATGTGTATTGTCCTATATTGTAATAATATGTAGCGTGATTTATTAGAGGATGCATATCCATGTAAAAAAAAGAAAAGTTTATACCATCCCCTACTTGTACCTACTAGACCTTGGGAGAGCATGGGCCATGGATTTCGTGGGTGGTTTTCCAAAAACAAGGAAGGAATGTGACTATTTGTTTGTGGTAGTTGACAAGTTTAGCAAGATGTGCATTCTCGTGCCTTATAAAAAGACCATCAAGGGATAAGATGCAACAAACATATTCTTTGAAAAGTTTTGGATGCACTTTGGGATACCAAGGATCGTCATCTCAAATAGAGATACTAGATTTCTCAGTGCCTTTTGGACTACACTTTGGGAAAACATGGACACCAAGTTAAAGAGATCCACATATTTTCATCCACAAACATATGGGCTGAGAAAAGTAGTGAACGAGACATTGGTTCAACTTTTGAGGAGTAGAGTCAAAAGCGTCTAAGGACCTTGGATGAAAATTTAATTTATATTCAACACTCTTATAATAGAGCAGTCCACACCTGTACCAGTAAGTCCCCTTTTAAAACTTGTTTTGGGTATTTTCCACCTTCTCCCCTAAATGTTATATATTGACATCAAGGAGTGAGGGAAGACACCACAAGAGAAGCATTGAAGGTTAAAATATGTTTATGATATCAGGTAGATCCATTTGCAAGGAAAAGAGACATTGAAGAAGTCATATGAAAAGTACAAGGCCTGGCATGATCAACACAAGATTGAGAAAACACTCAAGGTGGGAGATAGAGTTTGGTTGCATCTAAACAAACAAAGGTTATAGAGTCTTAGTAAGAAGATTAAGGCTCTATGGTATGGTCCTTTTTAAGTGTTATAAAAGGTAGGTGATAATGCCTATAGACTCAATCTTCCTCCATATATGTTCATTTACTCAATGGTGAATGTGGAGAATTTGGAACTCTATGAGCTTTTTATGTTGGACCGGGACAGTGATGAACAAGTCTTACCTACCATAAAGGACTTAGCACCAGAATATCAAGCAGATTTAGTAGATGATACATTTTTCTAGAAGAAGTATAGAACAATCAGACAAGGAAGTATGAACTATGGCAAGTTGTGTTAAAAACACAACTTTAAAACAAGGCCAAATGGTACTCCGGGGAGAAGGTAAAGGAAAAATGTCATCGCCTCCTTCAATAAAGAAAATTGGGGACCAAAATCCTTCCTAAATGGGGAGCTATGGTATAGAGTGGATCATTATATAATTTGTCATCTATTTTGGTACTTTCTTGGTGAAAAAATTGTAGTTATTGCCTTATAGGGCCAATTTAGTGGCAGGTCATGTTTTGGTGATTTTGGGTCCAAAACCTTCCAGATCCCATTTGAGGACTTGAACAACCATTTTTTGGGTCAAAACTTTATGAATGAAGTTCCAACCACTTGATGTTTTTCTACAGATTCAGAGCTTTCCAACAATGTGAAGATCACCTCAATCAGAGTTCATATGTGAAATTTGAATTATCATCACACTAAGTGGATGTCATGTTAGTTCTCACTACTCACACATGTGGAGATAGTTACATGTACACTTTCAAGAATATTATAGAGAGTGAAAAACCCTAACATTGATTGGGGGTTGAGACATTCAAAATTGTGAAACCTATCCCTAAATGGCTATTATGCCATGTTAAATAATAGGCTGCTTGGATAGGAAAAAGTTCCATTTTTATTGTATTGTTTATTGTTACATAGTTGAGAAGAGAATTTGGGAGTGGAATATTAAAGAATAAAAAAGGAAGTAGAATATCTTGTAGTAGCCATAATTGCCACAATCTCCATGAGAACTCCAAAGAGAGTACCCCTTTCTTTGTATTTGCATTTCATAACCGAGAAGAAAAAAGTAAAGCATAAGCCTCACCTTATAGTTGGGTTTTTCCCATATTGAGTTTTTCCAAGGTACATCTTGTGTTCACAGTGTGGATGGTTTGTTATTTTCTTAGCTTCTTTCATTTCATTTTCAGTGTATTCCAATATTGTTAGAATATAGAAGATTGTGTGCTCATTTTACCATTGACGATACCCTCGTCACCCAACCATAGGCCGAAGCCACCCTCTGAGCACCTTAACCTTGACTGAGAATTACTCTGGAAGAAAACCCTAGGCTAGATAGCCAAACAAGGTGTAACACGTCTTCCTCCAAGGATAACACACCAACAATAGTTGATCAGATAGTCCAAACCCTAGCCAAGAGATAGTCCAAGCCAACACTGAAAACTAGTTGCTACAACAGTTGCACCTGCAGCTCTCCTCCACACGCGTGCACCAAAATGGGAACTGCAGTGTGCACCAGTTGCTGCTCTGCAATTCTGAGATGTGTCAAATGAGAACTGGCACCCTGTATTTATAGTGGTTCTGCCAGATTTGTTGGGGTCGACTTCTCCTTCTGGGTATATGTCTGTTCAGTATATTATTATTAATTATGGCCGACTTCTTCTCTTGGAGGCTAATAACCTAATATAAATTATCTTCTTGAGCCGACAAGACTTCTAGGGTTATTAGCCAACTCATTAGGGTTTTCTTTTACTTTCCAGAGTCTCCTATTCTCGTCAGGTTCACACGTGGAGGTAAATACCTCCCACAGCTACCATAATATTAACACTCCCTCCTAGCTAGGGAGGTATTATAGGTAATGGTCTTGAGCACAAAAACATACCATTTACCTGGTAGCATCAACATAGTCATTTAGACTATCTCATGACTAGATCATGAGCATCACCATCACCATCAGCTGCATCATCTCTCGAAACCATACTTCATCTGAGTAATCAGACATGATGTTGGATCAGTCACTCACACCATAGAGTGATACAAGAGTCATTCTTATAATTCTCTGAACTATTTTCCGTCTGGAAAATCTATGTTCATCATTCATCTGGATGATGATTATCTCCAATAAACTGTTGATAGTCTTCAAGGCAATTAGAACAAGAATAGAACACAGCTATGTCTATCCATAGTAGTACGTAACTACAATCCAGTGGTACACGACCACACCAAGTAACACACAAGTACTTGATCGGCAACATATAATCACAAACAGTGGAACATATCCACCATAGTAGTCTTCATCTACTGTCATATAGTCTTCATAACAAACATCTGATAGCAACCTGTATAGAAACAATGTTATGATATAAACGGAATCATCTGGGCCAATCCTTCACTCACATCTGTGAGATCTGAAAGAATATCTGCCTCAGAGTAGAATAATGAGATATCTAGACTATTCTTCTCAAGCAAGGAAGAATAATTGTCTTGTCTTCTGAACCTAGACCATTCCTCACCCTGGGCCATTCTTCCTACACTAATCAAAGTGCACCCTAGAGAGAATGTATAACCCTAAGGAATGTTGAGCCTGGACCATTCCCCACCCTGGGCCATTCCTCCTACACTAATCAAAGTGCACCCTGGAGAGAATGTATAAACCCTAAGGAATGTCTGTCCCTAATTGTTGAGCTTGGACCATTCCCCACCCTGGGCCATTCCTCCTACACTAATCAAAGTGCACCCTGGAGAGAATGTATATACTCTAAGGAATGACTGTCCAGACCATTTCCTCTGTTAACCACAAGAGGAAAATATTGTCCTGCATCAACCTCCAAAACGGACCATTCCTCATGTTAACCACACTGAGAAATCATTGTCTGGCGAGGCGGGCCAGTCTTCTTGAGTAACCCTCAAGAAGAGAGACTTCCCTAGACCACTCCCCATGTTAACCACAATGGGAAGTCATTGTCTATGATACATCAGCAATCAGACTACTTCTCATGTTAACCACAATGGGAAGTCACTGTCTGTCAGAAATCTCAATCCACTTTCCGAACAGGAAAGAATCTATCCAATCTGGACTATTTTTCAAGAATAAATGCTTCAATAATATTTTCAGTGCTCCCTCCTAACCTGGAGAGTCATTTCTTCCTTTTTCAATAAGAAGGAAGTTGTTTCCACGAGTTCCAGCTTGAGTACGCAAACTCTTTCATCTTGGATAGAAGCTTTACCAAAATGTCTGCTTATCTTCTCATCTGTGGAGATATGTATTTGGAGAATCACTTTCTCCTTTATGGACTTCATTATGGATAATGTAATGCTTGATTTCAAATGTACTTTATTCTGGAACACTGTGAAGGCTTTATGTAGATCTGAACAATAGAGTATATCATTGTTGGAAAACTGGAACATATCCATGTTGTACTTCTTCTGTCATCATGAGGTCTGATCTACTGAGTAGTCGTCTTGATGTTATAGGAAATCTTCACCACGCTTCTACTGTGCACTGGAGGTTCTTCCACCAAGTTATCTTCTTCTATCTGCATACAAGGGTCTCTTTCTAGTATGCCTCAAAGTCTTGAGATTGCTCTTCATACATTCTTTATTCAATTTCTCTAGAGAACATTCTTTGTATTCATCTGATGTAGAACTTCAACTCATGGATGTTGTGGATGATATAATGACTCATGTGGAGATAAGTCTGGTTTACCAGAACAAGTAATCATCATAGTCTTCTCCCTCCATCTAGGAGAACCTCTAGTTCTAGGTCTCGCAATACTTTCATTTATAAGTCTTTCGTACACTGTTCTTTATCACGACTTTCATTTCTTCTGCTTGATTGCTTTTAGTGAGTTCATATCAGGCTGGTAATCTTGTGATTCTTGATACAATGATTGGTTGTTCTGATTTATATTTCTTTCTTAGAATCTTCATGTTTTTCTTTAGCTCTTGGGTCCATGGAGTTTCTTATAGATTCCATGCCCTATAGATTCCACTTCTTCCTTTCATCATAGGATCATGGATCTGGATGGACAACCAGGGATACTTTAAGGGTTCTCTTCGAGGAGGACTTCTTGAACTGAACACATATTGTCTTTCATGGTTACTACCATGGATATATACTTCATCATTTTCAATGGATCATAGAATTAGCTCCCTCCTAACCCTTGCTTCATGTAAGAGTGCATATAATCGGATCCCTCCGTCTAATAGAGTCCACGCTTCCATCTACATCCTTATTGTCTTCTGCAATATATAATTGGCTCTCTTGTCTAACAGAATCCACGCTTTCATCTTGTTGTCTTCTACAAAATGTCATAAGTCGTTTTCCAATTTCCTCTCGATTGTTGACTTCTTTATGTCTTTGCTTCTTTTAAGCCTCTTCATGATTGATTCGGCTTAGTAGCTTCCACATGATTTGTATTTCATCCTTTCATGTGTATTATCTAATGATATCCATTTTCATCTTGTTTATTCTTCCATATGTATAGTTCTTCTTGGAACACATTATCTTCCAAGAGATAGATATACAAGATATGTATAGAGACGATGCAAACAAGATATGTACAAGAAACAAGAAGAGTGTTGTTACCTTTTAGAAGAAGAAGTCTCTTCCATCCTGCTTAGTCTTCTTTGTAGGTTCTTTTTCTTCGGCAATTGATGCTTCATGTTTCTCCTTCCTTTTCTTTAGCTCGGGACAATGATTCTTGTAGTGACCATACTTTCGACAGTTGAAGCATTGTACTTCTGAAATGTCTTTCTCTTGATTTGGCTTCCTTCTTGAACCAAACTTCCTTTTGTTCCTGAAGTTCTTGAATCTTGTTGTGAAGGCTTGATCGCGTACTTCTTTTGGGGTTTCTCTTTTGCATTGATCCTTGATTCTTCTTGAGCACAACAAGTCCAAAGTTTTTCAAATGTCGGATACTCCTTCCTTGTGTTCATGCTTGCGGAAAATGCATCCCACGTCTTCGGAAGACCATTGAGTACTATGTTCACCAATTCCTTTTCCGAAATGGTCTCTCCAATAGCTTTTAGTTGATCTCTTAACTAAGATATCCTCGCAAAATATGATGTTATGTTGTCGTCATTATTCATCTTCATGTCACGGAGCTCATTCTTCAGACTCATAACTTGTCCAATGTTTCTGACTAAGAAGAGATTTGTTAGGGCATCGTACATCTTCTTTGATGAGTCAAGATGGGAGATGTAGGGTATCAAGTGGTATTTTATAGAATCCACTACGATACTCATGGCATTGATGTCAACATCTTTGAACTTCTCCATAGCTACAATGTTCTGTGGTTCCTTCTCTTTTCCTTCTTCAAACTCTGGTTTCATGATATTTCCTTTCACGAGATCCAGCACTTTATTCTTGGCAAGGATGAGGTCAATCCTTGTCTTCCACACTCTGAAGTTAGAGGCTCCATCTAACTTGTTCTCTGACTTCATAGAATAAGTCATGGTTGCTTTGACTTGGTCAAACCCTAGATTTGACCACAAACTCAATCTTCACGTCTTGGCTTGCTGAGAGTATCAAGGAATGCGCTAGGCTAGAGCGCACTGATCTATCTAGAGATTAGGTCAATCCATTCACTTAAGGTGCCTCAACAAGAGGTTTAGGGTTTCTGTAACTTCTCATGCTAGTAACCTTAGCGGTAGTGTCTTGGAAGTTGCTTCTGCTAGTAACCCTAGCGGTAGTTCCTCAACGAGCTAAATATCCTAGCGGCTATGTTTCCTTCCAGCGTTTAGACTGAATGAAGGAGGTGTGGGCCCATAACCTGTTAGAATATAGAAGATTGTGTGCTCGTTTTACCATTCACGATACCCTCGTCACCCAACCATAGGCCGAAGCCACCCTCCGAGCACCTTAACCTTGATTGAGAATTACTTCGGAAGCAAACCCTAGGCTAGATAGACAAACAAGGTGTAGCGCATATTCCTCCAAGGATAGCGCACCAACAATAGTTGATCAGATATTCCAAACCCTAGCCAAGAGATAGTGCAAGCCAACACTAAAAACTGGTTGTTGCAGCAGCTGCACCTGCAGCTCTCCTCCACACGTGCGCACCAAAATGGGAACTACAATGCGCACCAATTATTGCTCTGCAATTCTAAGATGTGTCAAATGAGAACTGGCGCCCTGTATTTATAGTGGTTCTGCCATATTTGTTGGGGCCAACTTCTCCTTTTGGGTATATGTCTGTTCAGTATATTATTATTAATTCTGGCTGACTTCTTCTCTTGGAGGCTAATAACCTAATATAAATTATCTTCTTGAGCCGACAAGACTTCTAGGGTTATTAGCCAACTCATTAGGGTTTTCTTTTACTTTCCGGAGTCTCCTATTCTCGTCAGGTTCACACGTGGAGGTAAATACCTCCCACAGCTACCATAATATTAACAAGTATTTCATGAATTAAGCTAGTAACATTAAATCTAAATCTAAAGTAAGACACAACATAATAAGGGATTTTCAAATATTATAAGATATGTTGTGATAAACAGGTCCAATGGAATATCCATGGTAGTTACAAATCATATTAGTATCAGAGCAGGATTTTTGGGGGGTTTGTGGGAAGTTGTGGGATCTAATAAGTGGGATAAGAAAGAAGTCTTAAAACCCTAGTTATGGAATATGAGTATAGTAATAACAATCCATGGGATGAGTCAGAGGAGCTATTTTCAAAGTTGGAAGCACAAGTTGTTGACATCTCTCACAACATGATCATCATCATGTTAGCTCTAGAGAAAAAGTTTGGACCTTTTGAGGTGTTTGGTAGCTCTAACTAAGAAGTCAAATCGGACATAAAATTTGGAGATAACAAAGACCCAAAAAAAGATAGAACGAGTTACAATGTTGTCACTTATTCACAATCTTTGTTTAAAGTGGAAGTGAAAGTGGACATCAAACCTTACCAAGGTGAGATTGATGTTGATAAATTGAATGAGTGGTGGAAACATTTAGAAGTTTATTTCAGTTTTCATAACATAGGAAAAGAGAAAAATATTTTTTTTGCTCGACTGAAGTTAGAGGTCCATGCCCAAACTTGGTGGGAAAAACACACGAGCATGCTTAAGCTGGAGGGTGATCCCCCATTAACAAACTGGGAGGTGATTAAAACCCTCATTAAGTCCCAATTCTACCCTAGTAGGTAAGAATATGACCAATGGATCTATAGGCATTGCTTCCAACAAAAGTAAAGGAAAAGTGTTCAAGAGTACACCACTGAGTTCAGAAAAATGGCCATTACGTTGGATATATCTCCCAAGAGCCCAGATGTACTTCTCAAGTATTTGGGTGTTCTACATAGTCATTGATGAAGGCAAGTGATTATATTTAAACATAAGACAATTTATGAGGCATGTGTTCAAGCACAATATCTAGAGAATATGGGAAAGAATCAAGGACATCTAAGAGGATCTAAGTAAAAAAAAACCACCAAGATAACTCTAAGGAGGGAAGGAAGAAGTGGAAAGGAAAGGGAAGTGCAAGGATCCATTTAGCCATTGTCAGCATTGTAATATGGATGGACACATCAATGATAAGTTTTGGAAGCTACATAAAAAGATGAATCCAAAGAAACACAAGAAGGATGCTAAGAAGAAGAATATGCTAGTCGTGGATTTAGTCAACTAGGTAGGGAGCAACTCAAATGTAGATGAAAATATTTTATGTGCTACAATGCAGAAGGAGGGGACTCTAAGTAAACTCCATCCCAAGGAAGAGAAGGAGATGACTAAACTCTTCCATATCAAGATCCATGGCAAGAAATCAAAGGTGTATTCTCTATTTGATTCTCGTTTATAGGCCAACCTCATAGCAGAAGATGGTCCATGAGCTTGGATTGGAAGTTCATGACCATCCTCGCCCATATCCATTGGGACGGGTAAATAAGGATGCAAATATTGGGGTCATTAAGTAGAGTAATATCAAATTTTATATAATTAAAAACTTTATTGTTGAAGTGGAGGTAGACATAGTACCACTTGATGTGTGTAGTGTAGTGTTTGGAAGCCCCTACATGTATACAACGGATGCAATATTCATGAGAGAAAACCAATGTCACACGATCAGGGATGAAAATTTATTCATCATCAATTCACACAAAGGTAAATCCAAGATCTCTTTGATAAGTGATAACCAAGCCAAGAAATTTATCAACTCAAGTAAGAGGTTTATATTACTCTTTTTGAGAGAGAATTAGTCAGGAGATGAATCAATAAAGGTAAAGGTATCTCTAGGGGGATGTACTAAAGAGTAGAAAGATTAGATGCAGGATCTTTTACAGGTGTATAGAGAAGTATTCCAAGAGACTAAAGGGTTACCACCTAAGAGGGAAGTGGGGCACGAGATATAGTTGTTACCTAACTCCCCATTTCCAAACATTGGGTTGTACAAACAATCCATCTTGGAAGCAGAGGAAGTGAAGAAATAATTGCAGCCACTATTGGAGTAGGGATTAATTCAATCAAGAACCTCACCTTGTGGGTCACCCATCATCATAGTACATGTTATCCCCATTTCTTAGGGATAATTAAGGAGATGATGTCTCGAGGCCCTCAAGTTGAAGACATGGAGTATCGAGAGGCAGATGGTTGACGACATCCATTTGCACTAACAGAGGCCCACTTCACCACCACACATCTCAAACTTATCACGATGGTATCCACCGCATCATCTATCTTCCAAAATAAATTTGGTCTTGCTCCATGAGGTACAAGCCAGGTATTATGGTGAATGTCATTTCAATATCTGAGGCATTTGAGTATTGTGAATTTAAAACAGCTTTTGATTAGGTAAAGTTTGTTTGGAAATTATGCTCTTTGCCTTGTTTCACCTTGGTGGTTGACATTGTTCCCTAGTAAGTGGTCACCCTTAGGGATGGGTTTTCTACTAGGAGGTCTCCTTGATGAGCCATCGTGCCATTCCCGATCATACTTTCCATTTTCCACACTTCATCCCCTCACCTAAACTTGGCAAGTTGCATAGGGTCTTTGAGAATTTGTTTAATTCGATGAGGTGGTTTTTGATGCACATTCTTAGGTGGATCTTTTCTGGACTTTGTTTACTTATCATGATGCATTTGACTTGAGATCATTGTAAGGTGTATTCATTGTCTTTGTAGGACGTTTCTTGGTGGACAGTTTTGGAAGAACAAGTCTAGTTTGGGATTTCTTGGGGCATGGAGCCCATAGGTTGGATACCATGGCCCACACATCGGATGATGATGATAGCCTTTGGAGGCTTGAGAGACACCTTGGAGGATCTATCCTATCCCTTTACTAGCCCAACATTTTTCTTTTGGAGGCCAAAACTTCACACTTGGAGGGCTTGACGTCACCATAGGGATAGGGTTGGGTAGTGACGGTGTTTTTGATGGAAACTTGGCATTTTGGAGGAGAAATACCCTTTTCATGAGCCCAACGCATGAAGGAGAAGCCTTAGGAGGCCCAACAACCTCCTCCCTTTTCTCAATGACTCGCTAAAAGTGTCAAAATTTCACCCTAGAGAGGGATGACGTCATATTAGGGTTTATTTTTGTGCAATTTTTAAATTAAATTCAAATTACTTTGTAAAGGCGAAAAATAAAGGTATAATAGCTCCCTTATTTTGTGGTTTACCCTAACTTATGTGGGCAAACACTTGTTAGAACTTTTGTATGAATAAGGATCAAACTTATTTCATTTTATCATATCTCTCCCATTATGAGAAGACTCCTTCACTGAAATTTGCACCCTTTTTGGGAAATTTTACATATCTCTCTTTGTTACTTGCTCTTGTGATGGTTTATCTTGGCTATTGGATGAATAAGTGATTTGTTATCTCTTGTGGAGGCTTATTCTTGGATTGTGGTGGAATTTTCTTGGTTAAAGAGAGTTTATCTCGTTAATGCTTGGACTAGGTAATGAATCTTTGCTTTATTATTACTCCTTTCTTGGTTACAAGGTTAATTTGATAAGATCTTGGGGAATATAAGGGAATACAACTCGACTAAGCCTATCATAATTGTATTGAATAAATTGTTGCATAAGTGTTACTAGGAGGAGTAAATTGGCTTACACCCTCCTAGTAGCTCCTTGCTAGTCTTGCTTGCCTTAGGGAGTAAAAGGGTTTACACCCCTAAGGAAGTGGCAAAGCTATCTCATTCATTAAAAGAATCCATAACCCAGTAGTTTCAAGGAACTTATCTCTTTCATTGGAGAAACAAAATCATTGCGTTGGTAAATGTGAAATCACAAGATATTGAAATTGTTTAAATTGGAATCTTTTCTATGTGTTGTTTGGCTTGCCAAGGCCACTAACGCATCTTGTTTCCCCAAGGATTTATTATCATTGTCATAAATTAAAAGCTACAGCCATTAGGGATGCACAAAAACACATCATAACTTTCAAACTTACTCATTCTCTAACTGTCAAAATTTGTTAGAAAACTGCCATAATAAACTACTGGTCATTGTGCAAATTTTGGGTGGTTTACTTTTGATTTTTGGTGGTTGGATTTTTCTGTTGTATAAATCCTTTGCTATGTCCATAAGGCTTCAATAATATATCTTCCATACTTGTATCTAAAAGCCTTTAATTGTTGCTAAAGTCTTGTGCTATCATACTCAAGTTGCACCAATAATTGCTAGTTAGTCTCTTGCATATTTACTTGGACTTTTATTGACTTGTTTAGCAACTCTTCTTGTCATTTCATTGCTGATTTATATCATTGTATACTGCTGATAATTAGGACAACAAGCTTCAATTTCTTTTCCATTAGATTATTGGGCTTGTATATTGTCTTTTCTTGTGTCTCAAGCAGGTAAAACTATCTTCCGCAGGTACTCAAGCACTTGGGAACCATCAACCATCTTCGAGACTCGTTATCAAGACATTTTCCACTTAGTAACTTGACCTATAGGGGAATCACTTCCATACCATCACTTTACATCTCATTTACCCCCTAGGGTCACCCGAGGTAGAGGGGAGGGTTCATCTAAGGTGACAGCGGGTAGACTCTCCCATAGTTATCGCCATCTCATGGATTGTGTCAGGATTTTCCAAACCTACGGTTTGCACGATAACATTTTGGCACTATTGTCGGGGAGGATTTTGAATCCTCTTTCATGCCCTAATGACACTTTGGAAAGCTTTGATCCCAAATCCTTTTCCCGTATGCTTGCATGGTGACTCCATTTGAGGGAAGTTCCCTTATGATTTTTTATGAGCATTAGTCTCATTTGGCGACTCCATTGAAGTGATATCCCAGTGATGGAAACATGGATTTGTGGCGCTTTCATGAAGCATACAAGGCCTTGGATGCTAAAACTATTGACGGGTATCCAAACAATTTCCAAATAAACCATTTGGATGTCATCCCAAGGTTCGATGGTAATCCATGTTCGGTTGTAGCAGATGTTGTTGAGTTTACCAGATGCATCTACTATGAGGATGTATGTCCATGGTTTTTTTTGTTGTCCTTGGGAAGTGAACAAAAGGATTGGATCAAGCATTCTTGGAAGCCAAGAAGTATATCTTATTTAATGATCCTCATCATAGAGTTCCTTAAGCGTTGGGGACCAAAAGCTCAAAGTCTTGAAGAGACAATTCAAGACCTGGAGTATGCCTTTTTAGTAGAAGGTTTTGACCCCAATCCTATTTAAGGTTTAAGAGAAACGCTTCTTCTAGAATTTGTTGAAACAACAGTTGAAAGACAAGGAATTGATGACAATAATGAGAAAAGTTTCAAGTGACTCAAGGAAAACATAGAAGAAGATTACAACTTTTGTGAACAACTAATAAAGCTTTGTCTCGACAAAGACGTTCTGGTCAAGTTATGTGAACAAAGAGAAGAAGAGTATGACGTTATCCTCCAAAATTATGAGGAAAGGCATACCCTAAACTCAGCGTGGGAGGTTTCCATTGCATATTATGGAGTAAAATCATTGTACGATGCTTTGACCGAGAAGTATGGGTATCAGGAAAACTTCCCAAATGATGATTAACCACTCTCCATTCCCAAAGAAGTCTGGAAACTCATTAGAGATCAATATTAGGATGGTGAATTATTTGATTCAATTGAATATGATGAAGACTTGATCAAAGAACAGATCCATGGAGAAAGTTGTCAAGAATATCTCAATGATGAAGACCAAGATGAGACATTGGTATCCATGCTCCTGCTTGACGAAAATGAAGTTGTCTTTCCTCACCTTCCTCTTGCACGTGAATATGAAGAAGTGATCAACATAAGTGATGCAGATGATCTTGTGGAAGACCCTCCTAATGTAGTTGATCAACAAATTGATGATTTCATACAGGTTGGGAGACAGAGATGGGATGTGAGTTGCTTCATATTTTATAGAGATCCAATTTACAATGTTGAAGCTAGCTCCCAAGTAAAAGGGGTTGAGTTTTCATCTTCAGAGGACTAGTTTTCATGCGTATATGATTCATATGTTTGGAAGCTTGATGATGATATGGTTACAGTTTTGTTCAATCCACTCAACGATGACTTGTCACGGCATACTTAGGGTGATTTTCAGTCATCCTTTAGGATTTGTGATGTGTATTCTTTTGGGGATGCAGATTTGTTCTATGAAAACTTTTAGCCACCTTCGTCCTCATATTTAGCAGTCTGGCGCTCATGCTACCAAATGGGAGAATTTTCATGTTGAAACTTTTGGCAAGGATTTGCAGAGAAGGAAGCGACATTTTCTAAGTCTGGGAGAGGAATTCTCCTCTAGACATGAGGTCATGCCTTACTTCACTTCCTCTTCTTTGGGAAGTCATTAGGCTCTTTTGGGATATCTTATCTTTTCCCAACATTCAGGGAGCAATGATATTTTAAGTGAAGACGAAGATGAGTCGTCGTCTATACATGGTATCCCTCTTCATAGATGGATTGATTGAGCTTGTGGCTATCCTTTTAGGTAGGATTTTCAAAATGATTAGACTTGTGACTACTCTTTTCAACAGGATTTCCTCCCTCCCACCCATCTCCATGATTTTTTTTTTCTATGATTGATTACATGCTTATTTATGCTTATGATTATTTCATGCTTGACTTATCTTTCTTATACTACATGATTAAGCACACAAAAAGATACCTTAATGAGATAATGAGCAAGTGGTTATATTGGTTATATAACTTCACCTGACATCGCCTATCACTCGATCTTCAGGGCCCCAGGTAAGTAGGTAGGTCATCTGGATTTCTTGCATTTGCATATTGATTGCTCATGGTAGTCTAGTTGCATTTCATTTCTTATTTTCATTTTGCTCTACTTGCATTGTTGATTTACCTGTTTCTTTTTCATCATATATATGAAAATGCTAAAAAAATTATTTTCTAAATTAGTTGTTAATTTTGAAGTTTTGATTTCATTATATGGACAAAGGATGACTAAGCCATCCTACACTTAACAATTTGTTGTTTCAGTGTGTGTAGGCACAAGTCTACCAGGAGATGTTGAGGTTCTCATGCGCTCTACGATGAACACATGTCCCCGAGTAGGAGCCAGATGTTATCCCCATTTCCTAGGGATAACTAAAGAGATGATGTCTCGAGGCCCTCATGTTGAAGACCTAGAGTACTGAGAGGAAGATGGCTAACAACTTCCACTTGCATAGATAGAGGCCCACTTCACCGCCACACATCTCATATTCATCATGATGGTATCCACCACATCAGCTAGCTTCTGGAAGACATTGGGTCTTGCTCCATGAGGTACAAACCAGGAATTATGGTGAGTGTCATTACAATATTTGAGGCATTTGAGTATTGTGCATTTAAAACTATTTTTTCTTAGGTAACGCCTGCTTGTAAATTATGTTCTTTTCCTTGTTTCACCTTGGTGGTTAACATTATGACCTAGTAAGTGGTCACCCTTAGGGATGGGTTTACTATTGGGAGGTCTTCGTGATGAGCCATTGTGCCATTCTCGATCATACTTTCCACTTTCCACGCTTCATCCCCTCACCTCCTTATCTTTTGGGATTTTTAGGTGCACTGACCCAACAAGGGATTGTCCCTCATTTCATGGGAAGAAGGGGTTGAAGGCCCAAAGGGAATGTAGTTGGAAAAAATATAAAATACATATTATGAACCTTCCATATGCTCTCCCAAAGAGGTCTTAAGAAAAATGAAATGTCCCTCCTAAAAAATCAAAGACCTGCAAAAAAAAATTCACATTACATAGATGTCCCACGTGTTGAGGTGTATACACTCATGTAATGTCCCTTTCTTTCCATGCATATGGCACTATGTGTACCTCTAGATTCAAGTGACATTGTGGTATTACCCCCCAAGATTTATTTTAAACCATAGGGAGTAACGAGTGTTTGGACCTTAATTAATCAATGGAAATAAATGGGTTTGGAAAAGGGATGCATTGAAAACGAAGGTGCCCGTAAATGAGACACTACGATCCCTTGTATCTCATGAACCCTGTTCCCAAAGGTTTTTCCCCCATACACTTCATATTTTCCACATGGCTTAGAGAGAGGTCCACCTAGGAAATTACTCATTGACTTAGGGGATGATTCACCCAATAGGTCACTTTGGCAACCCTCCCATAACTAAACTTGGCAAGTTGCATAGGGTCTTTGAGCATTTGTTTAATTCGATGAGTTGGTTTTAGATGCACATGCTTAGGTGGTTATTTTCTTGACTTGATTTACATATCATGATGCTTTTGACTTGAGATCCTTGGAGGGTGTATTCATTGTCTTTGCGAGACCTTTCTTGATGGACAATTTTGGAAGAACAAGCCTAGCTTGGGCTTCCTTGGGGCATGGATCCCACAAGTTGGATACCATGGCCTGCACACCAGATTATGATGATATCCTTTGGAGGCTTGAGAGACACCTTGAAGGATCTATCATATCCCTTTACTAGCCCAACAGTTTGCTTTTGAAGGCCAAAATGTCACACTTGGAGGGCTTGACGTCACCATAGAGCTAGGGTTGGGTGGTGATGGATTTTTTATGGACACTTGGCATTTTGGAGAAGAAAGACCCTTTGCATGAGCCTAGTGCATGAAGGAGGAAACTTAAGAGGCCCAATGACCTCCTCCCTTTGGTCGACTTGCTAAAAGTGTCAAAACGTCACCGTAGAGAGGGATGGCGTCATATTAGGGTTTCATTTTGTGCAATTTTTAAATTAAAGTCAAATTACTTTGTAAAGGAGCAAAATAAAGGGAGAATGGCTCCCTTATTTTCTAGTTTACCCTAACTTATGTGGATGAACACTTTTTAGAACTTTTGTATAAATAAGGATCAAACTTATTTCATTTTATCATATAATCTCTCCCATTGTGAGAAGATGCCTTGGATAAAATTTGCACCCTTTTTGGGAAATTTTCAATATCTCTCTTTTTTACTTGCTCTTGTGATGGTTTAACTTGGCTATTGGATGAATAAGTGATGCACTATCTCTTGTGGAGTCTTATTCTTGGACTGTGGTGGAATTTTCTTGGTTAAAGAGAGTTTATCTTGTTAATGCTTGGACTAGGTAAGGAATCTTTGCTTTGTTATTGATCCTTTCTTAGTTACAAGGTTAATTTGCAAAGCTATTGGGGAGTATAAGGGCATACAACCCCACTAAGCCTATCATAATTTTCTTGAATAAATTGTTGCATAAGGGTAACGAGGAGGAGTAAAAAGGTTTACACCCTCCTAGTAGTTCTTTGCTAGTCTTGCTTTCCTTAGGGAGTAAAAGGGTTTACACCCCTAAGGAAGTGGCAAAGCTAACTCACTCATTAAAATAATCTATAACCCAATAGTTTCAAGTCACTAATCTCTTGCATTGGAGAAATAAAAGCATTGCATTAGTAAACATGAAATCATGAGATATTGAAATTGTTTAAATTGCAATCTTTTCTATGTGCTTTTGGCTTGCCAAGGCCACTAAGGAGTCTTGTTTCCCCAAGGATTTATTATCGTTGTCATAACTTAAAAGCTACATCTATTAGGTCTTCAACAAAACACTTCATAACATTCAAACTTACTTATTTTCTAACCATCAAAATTTGTCAGAAAACTGCCTTAATAAACTACTAGTCATTGTGCAACTTTTGGGTGGTTTACTAGTGATTTTTGGTGGTTGGATTTTTCTGTTGTATCAATATTTTGATACAGCCATAAGGATGCAATAATATATCTTCAATACTTGTATCTAACATCCTTTAGTTGTTGCTAAAGTCTTGTGCTATCATACTCGAGTTACACCAGTAATTGCTAGTTAGTCTCTAGCATATTTACTTGGAATTTAAGTGACTTGTTTAGCAGCTATTGTTGTCATTTCATTGCTGATTTAAATCATTATATACTTCTTCTAATTAGGACATCTGTTGCACGAAATTGCAAGTAGTCAGCGCTCCCCGATGTATCATGACAAGGTACTAATCGCCTCTTGTGGATCCTTGAAATCTAGTGGTGGTGAGTTTACCAATCACCTGCGAGTTTTGGTGTAACAATAGTTGTACTACCAACAAATGGTATTAGAGCTAGAGCTCATGAGTTCGATACACACTCGGCTCACACTGAGGGGGAGATTGTTGCACAAAATTGCAAGTAGTCAGTGCTCCCCGGTGTATCGTGACAAGGGACTAATTGCCTCTCGTGGATCCTTGTATAAGGACCAAATCCCCTTTTGCGGATTGGTCATCGGACAATTACAAAGTGCAGAATAAGAAGTCGGCCCCAGCAGTTATAATGAAAGGGCCAGAATTAATTAAAGGTGGGTTTACCCACCTAGAGTGAGAAGTCGGCCCTACCAGATGGTGACTCTTCACACGTGCCAGATTGATATAAATAAGAGGCTAGCGCCTCACTTCTTAGACACAACTCACTTGCTCATTCTCTTATGAGGCAAGCTGCAATTACCAGTTGGAGAGAGGAGAAGAAGAGTGGCGCATCTCTTGGAGAGGACTATCTGTATTGGTTTGAGTTATCTCTTGAACATTGTATAAGCTATTTATGATAAGGAAGCTTTTGTTGGGTTTTCTTCCCCTAGAGGGTTTCCCAGGATAAATGTTGTGTCTCTTGTGAATGTGTATTTCTCAGTGAACTTGTTCTTATTATGCTCTCATCTATTGAAATGAAAAGAACTATAATAATGGCATAAACATTAACATGGTATCAGAGCCAACCTGAAGAAAGCATATTTCGCAAGAGGAAAAATGTCATTGTTACCGTACCCAAAAATTAGGGTTTTGCAAAAGTGAATCTTTTTAGCTCCCTAACCACCTAGAAAGTTGCGCCCTCCCCCAAGGATCATTTTGGCACTTAGAGCGCACCTTTTCAGTGGCTAGATCTCCCGGAAAGTGAAACCCTAGTTTCACAAAGTACCAGAAAACCAGAAGTACCAGAAGTACCAGAAGCACCAGTCCAGAAATCCGCAGATCAGATTTGAAGGGGTAAAAGTTGGATTTTTGAAAATCTGACTGCACCAGCTAACTTGCCTCAGCTCAGCGCATCTATCCCCTGGATCAGAATTTCAAAATTTGAAGTTTGAAAAAATAGGGTTTCCTCATAAAACCCTAAGTTGCAGTTGCAGTTACAGTACCTGTTGCAGTTGCAGCCGTAGAACCAGTTGCAATCACCCTTGAAGTTTTTGGTAATGATTACCGCTGCTACCAGATGGAGCCACTACCTGCAAATGTTATCCGAGGTATGTACTCACATATGGTTAATGGTTAAACCCTAAAGAGTATTTGTAGGAGAAGGGATCTTTTGCCATAGATCTA
>ML809108.1:24355-63531 GCA_009831015.1 Picea engelmannii | reverse complement strand
AAGATAGATCCCACGAAAATGGAGGATACATTCAAGTGGCCAATTCCTACTAATTTTACTGAAGCAAGAATATTTGTGGGGGAAACATAATACCTATAAATATTTATACCATCATTTTTAGTGGTGGTTGCACCACTCCATACCATAATAACGAATGGAAAGAGTTCCTAGTGGGGAAAGAATCAATAGAAAGCTCTCGATGTGCAGAAACTTCTTGCATTGTCTAATTTGTAGAAGCCTTTTGAAGTGGAGATTTATGAAATTGAATGTGTTTTGGGAGCAGTATTGATGTAGGGAGGTAAGTCGATATGGTATCATTCTTAAATGTTCCATGGTAGAGTCCTAAAATACTCTACATATGACAAGGAACTCTATGCTCTAGTTTAAGTTGTTAAGAAATGGAAGCACTATCTAATGGGAAAGGAGACCATCATCCACATTGATTTCCAACCACTACAGTATTCGCAAGCTCAGAGTAAGTTTCAACAAACCAGACACTACAAGTGGATGGATTTTTAATAGAAATTTCATCTAATCATCAAATATAAGAAAGACAAAACTAATAAATCAGTCGACAAACTTTCAAGGACACCCATATCCAAGATCACACCATTGATAACACTTATGCACATGGAGCTTTTCGCCCATGCTGCATACAAAGAGGCATACACAAAATATGAGGACTTTAAAGAGGTGTTTCAACATCTACAGGGCCAAGTTAGTGTAGAAGAATGTAATAATAAGGTCAACTATCATCTCCAACATGGGTTGCTATACAAGCTAGACAAGCTCTATGTTTTTAAAGGTGAAAGATTGTGGCTTATCAACAAGGCTCACACCTCCAAAGTTGCAGATAATTTTGGTGTTGAGAAGACAATTTCCAACTTACAGAGGCAGTTTATTGGCATAGAATGCAAGAAGATGGAGCTTAGTTTAATAGAGGATGCATACTTTTGTGTACCAGTTGTTAGGGTATTTAGACACTTAGGAGTTAGTTAAGATCAACTTGGTCTATTGTGTCTTTAGGTAAAAGTGTGTTTCTTTAGTATCTGTTAGTATGCATTTATAGTTATGCAATAAGATGGCCAGGATATGTTCTAAACATAAAGTTATTCAATGACTAATATTCTCCTCAATACTAACGACTATATTGATATGTGGCTTAACACTTGATTAGTCCATGATCTTTATTTGAAGAGTATGGAGGGTCATTTTCTAAATATCGACTATGAGAAACTCTTATGTACAATTTTTCTTTTGCATTAATATATTGCCTCAAGTGACCATGTTGGCTAGTGTCATGGATTGTTTCCCTCCTAGAGGATTTTAACCATGTAAAAACACTAGTGTACTGATATTTGATCTGGTTGTGCGAGCAGTTGCTTAAAGTGTTTGTCTTGTGTGGAAATACTATGTTTGTCAAATATGGTATCAGAGCTCGTTTGAAGACCTGCTCCCTTTGTTGATTGAGATCATGAGCCTATGTCACCACATGCAACAAAATATATCTAGGTTTTTCCATTTCTATGCGTTTATGGGTTGAGCAGACCATTCCATCTCATTTGGAGCGTTTCTTTCAGTTGGAAACACGTTTCCTGTCACTCTAAAAGGTTTCTATTTGCCCAAGATACGACATTTTGTGTTTGATCCAAAGGTATAAAGTTTGATTATGCCCTTTTTAAAAACAAAATTCTAAGTTAATATTTCAATTTTACTATTTGTATTCCTGGTTTGCTATTTTTTTTGTTTGCATATGCTCCTTGTCGTGTGCTTTGCGTGCTCTTGGAAAATAAAAAATAGAGTGGAAAGTGTTTTTTCCTACATATGTTCTTTTCTTTCCATTTTATGCAATCTCAACGAATCATAAACAGAGAGGAAACTCGCATTTCTAGGGAAAACTAACTAAGATCTAACCTTATTATTGTAAATTTTAGGGAATTTTTTTCAAAAATTTCGCTTGTTTTTCTATGTGATTGCGTTGAAGTGTTTTGCAGGAAAAAACAAGGGTTTTTTGGTAAGCACACACTTCGAGACAAAAGTTAAAAAAAAAACCCTCCTCCTTGGTTGAAAGTTACTTTATTAATAAGAGGTCTTAAGTTCAAGTCTTTCTTTTTTTAATTTGTTTTTTGAAAAAGTTAATGCAACTTTTAGTTGTCTCATAACTTTATTGTAAAGTGCATTTCCCTTAAATTATAAAAGTGAATCGTTGTAAAACAATTTTAATATTTTTACTTTTTGCATGCAACTTTAATTTATAAATCAACTTCATTGTAAAAGTGGTTATTACTTATTATATTAAAGTGACTCGCTTTATAAGTAACTTATTTGTAAAATTGAGCTTATTGGTAAAGTTAGAGAAGGAAGGCCAATTTTTTTATTCAACAACTTCATTGTGCATCTATCACTAGGTGGTCCAACTTCTACCTTCCACGTGGCACTTTGGTTACCTTTTACATATTTTTCAAAAAATCCATAACTTTCACATCCAAAGTCTGTTTTTTAGAGCCGTTTTTTTCACTGCCTATTTTTTTTGAGAACTTTCCATTCATATAGTCAAATTTAGCTTTTGAATCCATGTTACGTATGTATTTTAATATGGATACTCCAAGTAATATTTTGTTTACCAATACCAACTACTTCTCATGGAAATCCCATATGGAGAATGTACTACGAAGTAAAGGATTGTACTGGATTATCTTGGGAAAAGAAAAATCCCTCACTCATGTTGAAAAGAAATCCAAATAAGATATTAAGAATGACGAAGCACGTGGATTGATCGGATGTCCATCTCTCCTAATTTACAGTTTCATATTCATGGAATTGATGACCCAGATGGAGCTTGGGATAAGTTGGAAAAGGTATTTGGTAAACACAATGTAATTCAAGCCCACCAGTTTGAAAATCAATTAATCACTTTAAATCCCAATGATTTCCCTTGCATTGAAGATTATTTATCTAGGTTTAAAAAACTTAGACTTTTACTTCAAGACTGTAAAATAGATATGAAAGATTATCGATGTATATATTTTATTCCTGCTAAGCTTTGTAGTGCATATTCTATTTTTGTATATACCTTGTACTCCACCAGAGAAACTCTAGGGGATTCATACTCAGAACCCTCTCTTGGGTCTTTTTGTGATTCTCTGATTAGAGAGCAAGATAAGATCTTGCACCTTGGAGTATTCAACATTGTAGCTACATTTAACAAAGCCTTAGTGGCCCAACGGAAAGATAAATCCAAGCATACAAAGAAGCATCATCCTCACAACAACAAGAAAAAGAAGGGTCCCAAACCCTCATAGCCAACTTATACTATCAATGGTGACAAAGGACCAAAATCAAAAAGTAAGAAAACTGAAAGGCATTGTAATTTTTGTGGGCGAGAGGTCATCTAGAGTCTAAATGTTTTAAAAATATGGAGGCCTTAGAAGCAGTAATGAAGAAGAACAACATCAACCTTGATTATTTTTCTTCTAACTCTTGTTCTCATGGACATGCACTTTTTGCTTCTAGTTTCTCCTTCAATGCAACATCTACTTCTTATTTTGCTAAGTGGCTTATTGATTCTGAATAATCTTATCATATGGCTATGGATAAAGCCATTTTTTCTACTCTTAATGAATGTAACACCAAACAAATATTTGTTGGTGATGATAGATCTATTAGTGTTGCAGGGTCTAGAATAGTCCAGTTAGATGGTGGTCATTTCAATGATGTATTATGTGTTCCAAGTCTCTCTTGAAACCTTCTATCAGTAAATCAAATCACTCATTTATGCAAAGGTAAAATAGTAGAGTTTTCACCTCACCAAGTTGTAATCAAGGATTTAAAATATCCTAAGCATGTTCTAGCAACTGGAATTGTTGATGATATTATTAGGTTGTACACATTTGACAACTTTGGGTCATCATTTTTTCCATTGATTTTTATTGCTCACGCGATGACTTCAGCAAAATTTAGCATGAGCGGTTGGGTCATCTAAACTATCGCTCATTGCAGCAACTATGTAATCAAAATATGGCGACTAGTCTTCCTCTCGTTTCTTGTAGATATGGTGTTTGTGTCGATTGTGTTTTTAGTAAACATCATTGGGACAATTTTGACAAACATGCCTCTTGGCACACCTTGGTCCCATTATAGCTTGTTCATAGTGATTTGTGTGGTATGATTCCTTCTCCTTATTTCTCTGGGTACAAGTACTTCTTAACTTTCATTAATGACTTCACGAAATGCACTTGGGTCTATTTCTTAAAACTTAAGAGTGAAGTTTTTGGCATGTTTTTGTCCTACAAGGCCCTTGTAGAAAAACAATCTAGTCATCAACTTCAAGGGTTAAGAATAGATCATGGAAGCGAATATGTTAACAACAATTTCACAACTTACTCCACTACATAGGGAATTCAAATGCAACATACTATTACATATACACCACAACAAAATGGTGTTTCTAAGAGAAAGAACCAAACCTTAAAGGAAATGGAAAATTGTATGATCCAATCTAAGGGATTAAGTCTTCATTATTGGGCAGAAGCCATCAATTGTGTCAATTACATAGTAAATTGCACTCCCACAAAGGCTTTAAAATATATAAGACCGGAATATTCATGAACTAAAATTAAACCAGATGTAGGCCACTTTCATGTGTTTGGTAGTGAAGCATGGGCTCACATTCTTGATGAGAAAAGGAAAGCATGACAACCTAAAAGTGAGAAGTTCATTTTTGTTGGATATTTTGAAGATGTAAAAGGTTATAGACTTATTCAACCTCGTTCCAATGAAATAATTATTAGAAGAGATGATAAATTTGATGAAAATATCTTGACATGCGATCCTAATTTGACATTTGTGCCATCTATGGCCTACGAGCCATATTCAACGTCTATGCCATCTTTTTTTCCCAACTTATATGTTAGTGATCATATTCTAGTTTCTTCTTTAGATGATGATAGTGAGGATGAAAATCCACCTCCATTTGTTCACCTTCCTCTAGATGAGTCCATTGAACATGAACCTGCACCAGCACCAACACTTCCTATATGGGTCCATTCAACACGAGAAGCAAATGGTGATCTTGCCATTGATCCCATGGATCAATTTCATACATGTTCACACTTCCAATGAGTCTCCCCTCTTTTGAATCAATTTTTGGAGACTACTAATCCAGAAACATTTTCATAATCTTCTATCCATCTAGATTGGGACACAACAATGAATGAAGAATATAATTCCTTAATGGTGAACGATACTTGGGATCTTGTACCTCTTTTGAAAAGAAGAAAACTTGTCAAATGGAAATGGATATATAAGACTAAGTATGCATCAGATGGAAGTGTTGAAATACATAAGGTCCGATTAGTTTCTAAATGATTCTCTCAAGTTGAAGGAATTGACTACAATGAAACTCTTGCCCCTGTTTCCAAAATGAATTCCATCGACTTTGTTCTATCCCTTTCCGCCTCACATAAATGGGAGGTCCATCAAATGGATGTTAAATCTACCCTTTTACATGGGAATCTGCAAGAATAAATATCCATGGAACAACCTATTGCCTATGTTCAAAATGACACCGGCCTTGTATGATGGCTTAAGAAATATCTCTATGGTCTTAAGAAATCTCCTTGAGCTTGGTATGCTAAAATTGATAACTTTCTTCTTGACACTAGCTTTTCTAGATGTCATTCTAACCCCAATGTATATACCAAGAAAGTAGGTATTCATCTCATAATACTTGGTATTTATGTTGATGACCTTATCTTCACTGGTAGTGACCCTAAACTCTTAACCCATGTGAAATCCGACCTTAAGAAGAAATTTGAAATGATAGGTTTGGGCTATTTGATTTTATTTCCTTGGCCTCCAAGTATTGCAAACCAAGGAATGAATTTCTATTTCCCAATCTTAGTATGCATGTAACCTTCTTCATCGCTTTCACGCGGAATATTGTAAACCAACCCCTTCTCCCTTCCAGTCTGGAGTCAAACTTGTTTCCACATGTACTACACTCGAAGTAGATGCCACTTTGTACGATCAATGACTTTGTAGCCATTTGTATTTGACGCATACCCATATTGATATTTCCTTTGTTGTTGGTCTTGTTTCCTAGTATATGAAAACACCCCATGAGAGCCATTGGAAATAAGCAAAAATGATACTTTGGTATATTTGAGGTATAGTTCAGTTTGGGATACATTACAATTCAGGGGGGACTCCCTTGTTGGTTGGTTTCACTAATTCCAATTGAGTTGGTGACCCTAATGATTGAACGTTTACTACAAGTTATGTTTTAAGTCTGTTATGAACTTGTCACTTGGGATTGTAAGAAAAAACATGTTATTTCTCTCTCTTCAATAAAAGTAGAGTATCGAGCAGTGGTTAATGTAAGTCAAGAATCCTTGTGGATTCAATAGATCCTTTTAGAGTTTAGATTCCAGCAACAATATTCAACCACCCTCTGGTGTGACAATCAAAGTTCCATCAAGCTCGTAAAAGATCCAGTTCAACATCAACGTAACAAACACATTGAGCTACAAATGCACTTCATCAAAAAGCTCATTTGTGATCACATTCTTGAAGTGCTCTTTTTCCCTACAGATGATCAAGGTACAGACATTTTCACAAAGTCTCTTATAGAAGTGAAGTTTTCTAAAATTTGATCTATGTTAGGAGTTCAAGAAGTTTTCATTAAAGAGGGTTATGCTCTAATGCCTCCTTCCTTCTCCTATTGTGTCACCTTTGTAATCCTTTAATCCTATCCCAAGTTGTTCTTAAGGGGGGATGTTAGGATATTTAGACACTTAGGAGTTAGTTAAAATCAACTTGGTATAATGTGTCTTTAGGTAAATGTGTGTTTCTTTAGTATGCATTTTTAATTATGTAATCTTATGGTCACAATATGTTCTAGACATAAAGTGATCTAATGGCTCATATGCTCCTCAATACTAACAACTATATTGATCCATGGCTTAACACTAGATTGGTCCATGATCTATATTTAAAGAGCATGGAGGATTATTTTCTAAATATCAATCGTGAGAAACTCTTATGTACATTTTTTTCTTTTCCAATAATATATTGCCTCAAGTGGCCACATTTGCTAGGGTTGTGAACTATTTCCCTCTTAAAGATTTTTAACCACGTAAAAACATGGGTGTATTGATCTTTGATATGGTTGTGGGAGCGGTTACTTAAGTTGTTCGTCCCGTGTTGAAATACCCCGGTTTGTCGAACACTAGCAATCTCGATAACAAAAAGTAAGGTTTATACCATCCCTTACATGTACCTACTAGACCCTAGGAGAGAATATGTAAGGTTTATACCATCCCTTACATGTACCTACTATCTTTTTGTATTGGTTGATAGGTTACAAATATGTGCATTCTCATTCCTTATAAAAATACCATCAAAGGACAAAATGTGGAAAACATGTTCTTTGAAAAGGTCTTGGCACACTTTAGCATATCAAGAAGCATCATCTCAAATAGATATACTAGGTTTCTTGATGCCTTTTGGACTACACTTTGAGAGGAGATGGACACCAAGTTGAAGACATCCACATATTTCCATCCACAAATAGATGGGAAATAAAAAGTAGTGGACAAGATATTCATTCAGTGTTTGAGGGGTTATAAATAGAAGCATCCAAGGGCCTGAGATGAAAATTTTATTTATATTCAACACTCTTATAACATATTGTTTGACACTTCTACCGGTGAGTCCCCTTTTGAAACTTGCTTTGGGTATTTTCCACCTTTTGTCTTAGATGTTGTATATAAACGACAAGGAGTGAGGAAAGACACCACATGAGAAGCATTGAAGGCTAAACAAATTATTGATAAGATCGGGTAGATCTATTTGCAAGGATGGGAGACGTTGAATAATTCATATGAAAAGTAATAGACCCTAGGATATCATCTCCATGGATTTCATGGGTAGTTTGCTAGGAACAAGGAAGGGACATGACTATCTTTTTGTAGTAGTTGACAAGTTCACCAAGATGTGAATTCTCATGCCTTGTAAAAATACCATCAAAGGACAGAATGCAGAAAACATTTTCTTTGAAAATGTCTTGACACACTTTGGGATATCAAGGAGCATCATCTCATACAAAGATATTAGGTTTCTTGATGTCATTTGGACTACACTTTGAGAGAAGAGGGAAACTAAGTTTAAGAGATCCATAAATTTCCATCCACAAATAGATGGGAAAACAAAAGTAGTGGACACAATATTCTTTCAACATTTGAGGGGTTATAATTAGAAGCATCCAAGGACTTGGAATGAAAATTTGATTTATATTCAACACTCTTATAACATAGTAATCCACACTTCTACCAGTGAGTCCCCTTTTGAAACTTGCTTTGTATATTTTCCACCTTATGCCTTAGATATTGTATATGCACAACAAGGAGTGAGGGAAGACACCATGCGAGAAGCATTGAAGGTTAAAATTTTTATTGGGAAGATTAGGTAGATATCTTTGTAAGGACAAGAGACAATGAAAAATGCAATGCCCAACATGATCAACACAATATTGAGAAAACATTCAAGGTGGGAGATAGAATTTGGTTTCATCTAAACGAAGAAAGGCTACAAGGTCGTATGAATAAAATCAACTCTTTAATGGTATGGTTCTTTTCAACTGTGGAAGAAGGTGGGGGTAATGCATATAGACTCAATCTGCCCCCATATGTGTGCATTTACTCAGTAGTGATGTGAATAATTTGACTCTCATATAGGACTTAGCATTAGAAGCTCAAGCAGTGTTAACAAAAGATACAATTTTCTAGAAGAAGTACAGAACAACCATATGAGGGTAATATGAACTCTGGTAGGTTGGGTTGAAAGGAAAATTTTCAAGAATTGAGGTGAAATTTCACTCTAGAGAGAGATTGGTAGAGGAAAAATTCCCTCGCCTTCTTTAGTAAAATATTTTGGGGACCAAAATCCTACCTTAATGGGGAGTTATGATCCAGAATGGATCATTATATAATTTTTCATCTATTTTGGTATTTTATAGGTGGAAAAATTAGAACTATTGCCTTGTAGGGGCCATTTTTGGGAGCAGGTCCTACTTTGGTGATTTGGGGTCCATAACCTTTCAAAAATCATTTGAGCCTTTGAACAATTGTTTTTAAAGTCAAAACTTTAGGAACAAAGTTCCCAATCTCTTGACGTTGTTCTACAGATCAAGAGATTTCCAATGGCACAAAAATCACCTCAATCAAAGTTCGTATGTGAAATGTTTGTCTCCCACATGTTGACCTATCATGTTGACCACTATGATACCGAGTGGATGTCGTGTTAGCTTATATTACTCACACATGTGGACTTCCAAGAATATTTCAGAGGGTCCAAAACCCTAACAATAACTAGGGGTTGACGCATGCAAAAACCCTAAACCTAACCCTAGACGCTCATCAAGTCATGTTAAATACCGGGCCACTGGGATATGAAGGGGTTCCATTCTTATTGTATTAGTTATGGTTCCATAGTCAAGCAGAGCATCTAGGAGTGAGATATTGAAGCATAATAGAGGAAGTATAAGGCCATGTAACAACCATAATAACCACAATGTTCGTGGAAACTCCATAGTGAGTGCCCCTTTCATTGTATTTGCATTTCATAACTAAGAAGAAATGAGTAAAGCATAGGCCTCACCTTCTATTTGGGTTTTTCTCATATTGATTTTTCTCATGGTATGTCTTGTGTTCATTGTGTGGATGTTGTGTTATTTTCTTAGCTTGTTTCCTTTTAATCTATCTTCGTTCTAATATTTCATGCATTAAGCTAGTAATATTAAATTTAAATCTATATTAAAACACTACATGATAAGATATTTCATATTATTGTAAGATGTATTGTGATGAACTAGTCTAGTGGAATATCCACGACAATTTACTAATCATACTGGTATCAGAGCAACTTTCTATGGGGGTTTTGGGGGAAATTGCAGCATCTAGGAAGTGGCATAGGAAAGAAGTCTTCAAACCATAGCCATGGTAGATGAGTACAATAATAACAATCCACGAGATGAGTCAAAGGAGAGATGTTTAAAGATAGAAGCACAAGTTGTTGACATCTCTTGCAACATGGCCATCCTCATGGTATCTCTAGGGAACAAGTTTGGACCTTTAATAAAGTTTGGTAACTCTAACTCAAAAGTTATGTCAGATAGGAAATCTGAAGATAATAAAGACCAAAAGAAAGAGAGACCAAGTTCAAATGTCATCACTTCTTCACAATATTTGCTTAAAGTGGAATAGAAAGTGGACATCAAATCCTACCAAGGTGAGATTGATATTATTAAATCAAAATAATGGTTGCAATGGTCAGAAGTTTATTTCAATGTTCATAATATAAGAGAAGAGAAAAATATTTCATTTTCCCCACTTATAGTTAGAGGGTCATTCCCAAACTTGGTGGCAAAGCCACATGGAAACGCCTAGGTTGGAGGGTCATACCCAAGTGACTAACTGGGACGTGTTTAAAACCTTCACTAAGTATCAGTTATACCTTATTGGGTACAAAGAGGACCAGTAGATCTGTTGGCACTACTTTTGGTTGGAGGGTCATACCACTGAGTTCAGAAAAATGGAGGGTCATACCACTGAGTTCAAAAAAATGGCCCTTATGTTGGAGGGTCATACCACTAAGTTCATAAAAATGGCCCTTATGTTGGGTATATTTCACAAGAACCTTGATGTACCCATTAATTGTTTGTGTGGTCTACATAGTCATTTGCGTAGGAAAGTGATTCTCTTTAAATCTAGGACAATTGATGTGTCCAGTGTGCAAATACAATATTTGAAAAATATGGGCAACAATAAAGGACAACCAAGTTATTCGAAGTAGATGCTTCTAAAGACGGAAGGAAGAATTGGAAAGGAAAGGACAAGAAGATAATATCCCTTGCACATTAGTACAAGGATCTAAACAACCATTGCAACCATTGTAATATCGTTGGTTACATTGAAGATAATTGTTGGAAACTACATCCAAACCTAAATCCAAAGAACCATGAGAAGGATGCTAAGAAGACGAACATGCTTGTAGTGTCCCCAAGGTCGATCCCTTTGTAAATCTGGTTTATGAAATGAATTGTAAATATGTGTTATAGGCTGATGAGCCAAGTTTGTATAAGCCGGTGGGCTTATGTGATTGTTAAGCCAGAGAGCCTAAGGGTTGTAGGCCAAGGGCCTGATTTTGTACCTGTATGTATGCAGCACATTAATAAAATATAAACACTGCCGCATGCAAGACGACACGATGAATGAGTGATGGGGGACTAAGCATCCATAGAGAGGGCAAGGGATTAGGGGCTGGAAGGTGGGAAAAGGGGCTAAGTGTTAAGCCTAGGGGGCTCAAGCCTTGGGAATAATTATTTAATATTATTCCAAAAGACATGTGATAATATGTCTTATCCTAAGTTCTTTTGGAAGGACAAGCAACTTCCAAATGGAAGGAATGCATGCAATTCCAAGGGTGACAAGTGTCAACCCCGGTGCATGCGAATAAAACGACCAAGATGATTTGTGAGAGGGTTTCCTCCTCCATTCGACCCCCGACTGCCTGAGGTGAACTGGTCTAACCTCTGCAGAGAAACCCTCGTGCATCTTCTGAACCAAAAGGCATGTATCTGTGTTCGTTCTGGGATAACCGGTACATCCTCTGTCTGAACAGTTCAAACCCGTGTTGACCCCTGCATGGATTGTTTGTCACGCGTCCCTGAGAACCAGAGCGTGAGTCTATCCTGGGTTGCCAGATTGAGAAATAAGGAGTGCCCTGCCATTGTTGAACCTATTGGAAAGCCGTGTCTGTCCTCCCCATTGGTTGTTGTGGCCACGTAGTGCTGGACTGCGTGGGGCTTGTTGGCTAATTGTGCAACACTCTCTCCAGGTGAGAGAGGTGATTGAGGTTGGAAGAACAGGTTGTTGGCCAGTGAGCAATTCTCTCCAGGTGAGAGAGTGCGCAGAGGAAGGAGAGAACTCCTGGAAGGAACCCTGTAGCTGCCACAGAGCTCGGAGACTTCCGGTCCGGTCTATTGCTATAACCCAAGGCAAGGGAGGTTAGCAGTCGAAGGAATGTCTAGGTGACAGAGAAGGTGTATACTCCCAGGGTGGAACAGGCATGTGGGGAAGGAGAGTTTGATGGCAGTGAGCATGAGTGGTTCCTGGGAGATAATTCCTTCCTTGTGACTGTGTGTTTTCCCTGTAACCTCAGCCTAGCCTAGGATTCCTTGCCTTGGGGTGGAGCTTAGTCCCAGCACGGGGGTGACCCATTGTTGAGCTGACGAGCAGTGTGGTCTAAGGCTGGGAGGTTCATGGAAGGCCTGCACGTGGTTGGTGGAATTACCACAATTTCAAAGATAAGTACCAGATGATGTTCTAATTAAGTTTCTGCATGTCTGAGTATTTAAATTTATCATGTATTCTGTTTTGCATTTGGATTAATGTTATTGCCATGGATTATTCATGTTAGTAATAATTCTTATGCTTACTCTGAGCTTAAATGTATTTCTTGCTTAAATGCATGTGGATTATATAATGCCTATATGAGTATTGTAAAAAGTGGTGTTACAATGCTAGTTGTGGATTCAGGCAACCATGTAGAGAGCAGCTCAAATGAAGATGAAAATATTGTATGCACTACAATGTAAAAGGAGGCGAATTTCAGTAGCCTTCATACCAAGGAAGAGAGGGAGATGAATAAACCCTTCCATATTAAGATCCAAGTATGAGAAGACAAAGGTCGATGCTCTTGATTTGCATGGCAACCTCATAGAAAAATATTTGTTCAACAAGAGTGGATTGGAAGTTCATGAACATCCTCACCCATATCCATTAGGATGGGTAAATAAGGATGCAAAGCTCAAGGTCACTAAGCAATGTAAGATCAAATTTTCTATAAGTACAAACTTTATTAATGAAGTGGAGGTAGATGTACTACCATTTGATGTGTATGGTATCTTGTTTGGAATCCCCTACATTTATATAAGGGATGTAATTTTCATGAGGAGAGAAAACCAGTGCCATGTGATCAAGGATGGGAACTCCTTCATCATCAATGCACATAAAGGTATATCCAATATCTCTCTGGTAAGTGTTGACCAAGCCAAGAAATTTATCAGTTCAAGTAGGAAGTTTATAGTATTCCTTTTAAGAGAGGATCAACCAAGAGATGAATCTGTAAAGGTAAAGGCATCTTTGGAGGGATGTACTAAAGAGAAGAAACATTAGTTGGAGGAAATTTTGTAGGCACATAGAGAAGTATTCAAATAGCCTAAAGGGTTGAGGAAAGTGGAGCATAAGATGTAGTTGTTTACTGAGTCCCCATTTCCAAACATTGGGTTGTATAGGTAGTCCATCCTAGAGGTGGATGAAGTGAAGAAACAGTTCAGGTAATGATTGGAGCAGGGACTAATTTGATCAAGCACCTCGCCTTGTGGGTCACCTATCATCATAGTACCCAAGAAGGATGGCACTTGGAGAATGTGTATCAACTATAAATCTTTGAATAAGATCACCATTAAGAATCGATACCCTCTACCTAAGATCATTATATTATTTATCATATTTTTTGGTACTTTCTACGTGGAAAAAGTGGAGTTATTTCCTTGTAAGGCCCATTTTAGAGGAAGGTCATGCTTTGGTGATTTGGGGTCTAGAACCTTCTGGAGCCCATTTGAGGCCTTGAATGGTCGCTATTGGGGTCAAAACTTTATGAACAAAGTTCGAACCTATAGATGACATTCTACACATAGAGATCTTTCCAATGATGTAAAGATCACCTCAATCAAAGTTAGTATGAGGATATTATGTCTCCCACAAGTTGATTTAACCTATTAACCACCATAATACCGGGTGGATGCCACATCATCTCACATTAATCACACATGTGTACTTTCAAAAATATTCTACAAGGTCCAAAACCCTAACATTAATTAGGGGTTGAGGCAGTCAAAGACATTAAACCTAACCCTAGACATACTAGGACATGTTAATATCATGATTCTATGATAGGAAGGGGTTCCATTCTTATCATGTTGTTTATTGTTCCATGTTTGAACAAAGCATCTAGGAGTGGGATATTGAAGCATAACACAAGAATTAGAAGAACGGGTAGTATCCATAATGGCCATTGCCCATGGAAACTCCATAGTGGGTGCCTCTTTCTTTGTATTTTCATTTCATAACCAAGAAGAAAAGAGCACAACATATCCTCAACTTCTAGTTGGGTTTTTCCCATATTGGGTTTTCCTAGGGTACATCTTGTGTTCATTGTGTGTTATTTGCTTAGATTATTTCATTTTAGTTTCAATGTATTCCAATGTTTAATGCATTAAGCTAGTAAAATTAAATATGAATATAAAGTAAAAAAAACTGCATAATAAGGCATTTCAAAATATTATAAAATTTGTTGTGACAAATTGGTCCAACAGAATATCCATAGCAGTTTACAAATCAAATATTATGAGAACTATGACTATACTCTCTACAATGCACACTAAATTTTCTTTCCTCAGTGGATGGTTTTGTGGTCTCCTCTTTAGGTTGCAGCCCAATGATTTTGATTTCTCTTTGCAATGTTATAATTTCATCTCAAATTTTTTGACTGATGTACTTTAATACTTCAATTTATTTCTGACTTTAATGAAGCATCATCCTCATTATTGTGTCTTCTCCTTTTGTCATTAAACATTAATGAGAAATATTTTGTCTAATGAAAACATTATTATCTGCAATCTTTGGTATGATCGTATATACATCATGCTCTATTATGCAATCTTTGGTATGATCGTATATACATCATGCTCTATTATGCCTTCAAGAAGAATTTTTATAATCATTTTTCACATCTTTCACAAAACATTTATTAGCATAACACTCAAATATGTACCCTTTGTAATTTGATTAATTGGTACTAGCCGCAAACATTTTTTATGTAACGATCATAAAGGACACCACAAATAGTTATCCTTACCATCACATAAGGTTATGGACACACAACCTATTCATGTGACTTCAAGGGATGTTTTATTGTCAAGAAATTCCTCCTTATTGTAATACCCCATTTTTTACCCTTTTATGTTTTGGATTAAATTATGTATAAATTGTAAATAAATGGATATGATAATAGGATAGAATGACCCCATGTGTAAATGATGTAAATATCTTGTAATAATTCCTATTACAAATCTCAAGGCCATGGCCCAACTAGTGAATGTCTAGGCATGCTTTTTCGATAAATAGGCTTTCTATATACCATGAGGTAGACTTTCCATGGTAGTTTTAACATATGTAAATATTATTTTGAAAATTAATGTAAAGGTTCAAAGTTGGTTGCTAAGAGCAAGAGAGGAGATATTATTCCACTAGAAGAGAAGAGGAAAGAGGGTCCAAGGGGTTGACAAATTATCCTAAGTTTTCTAAGTCTCTTGAATTTCATATTTTCATTGTATGCCTTATTAAAAGCTCCAACTACGAATCATTAATGCAGGTGTTGGTTGGTGGGGAATTCCACCTTCCATAGTTATGAGGACATGGGTGTTGAGTACAAGTTATCTGAAGTGCAAGAGACTTCAACCCCATAGGGATTCGAACCTTATAGGAATTCAAACCATTTTTTTCCATGCCCTCTCTTCATGAAAATTCAAAGGGACTTGTACATTTTTTCAATCAAACTGCTTGTATGCATTCTCCCCCATCATCCATTACTTTATTCGATCATGCTATGCATATAATCAATTTGCATTAGATCCTATAAGTGACTAAGAAGAGCTAAGGAAGAAAACACTATGAACTAGAAAGATGTTAGAGATGGAAGGTTGTAGGATGGGAGGTTGTAGAAGAGCATAGAGGATGGGTTGATGGAAAACCCTTCCCATTCCTTGTACACTTGCATATTTAATGTTCAAGAGCCAAGACAAAACTGTATTGGGTTTCCCTAAAAGTGGACATCAAGTTGGACTCCTTTTGCATAAACAAAAGAGCATTGGAGGGAAGAAGATCCATGAAGGATTTTCTTCCTTGGGTTGAGTGAGCAATTCAAGTGAGTGTCATGCTTGGGTTGATTGGATGGTTACGTAGAGTGTTTTGTGGTGAATTTATTGGTTGAACCTAAGAGTATTTAATGTGTGTGAGTACCCTAAGTGTCCTAGACCAATTTCCTTCACCCTTGTGGCCTCGTAGCTCAACTTGGGGATGGCATCCATAGAGAATTACCTACGAATGGGTAGAAAATTGCCCACCAACAACAAATTTCCTTGGATCAGTTTGTTTAAAGATAAATGTTCCCTTTCTATGTTTGAATTCATGTTCAGAATTTTGTTGATTGATTTGTATGTTTATCATGTATAAATTAGGATAAAATTCATTAGTGCATGGCATTGTATACCATCCTTGTTGTGATAGATATTTGTATGTACTTGTGGAATTCCAAATTGTCTTAAGAATTAGTTAGCTTGATTTCCGGTTGTGCCTTCAATATTATGTATGTGTTCTAACTTTCATAGCTATAGTCATTGATCCCCAATGAGGTGGTCACCTGCCAAATGTCGTCATTGGTGCATGACCCTTCAATCCCACGATTCTCTTATGTTCAATTCAAAGTGTTATTCAAATGGGTATTAGAGCCCTCTTTTTCTTTCATGTTACTTCAAATTGTCACTGTTGAAGTTGGACCAATTCTTGTTTTCAATAAGAATTTCAAAGCGTTAACTCAATGATGATGATTCTAACCTTGATTGTTTTGTTTGGAAGGATTTCTTTGAGACATGTTGATAAACCCTTTACACTTGAAGGAGGTTCATTTGAATTGACTACTTTGCGTAAGTGCAAAAATATCTTTCAAATGGGTTAGAAACCTTTTCATCTTACTTTGAAGCGATATCTTTGAAGTCACCCAATTGGTCTCTTCTATGGAATAAGCTCGATGGCCTCATTGATATTTATAAAATGTTCTTTCAAAGAAGCCCGATAGTTCATCAAGGACTTTTGAAATATGAGAAGTTGATCTTTCAAAAGCAATTGATAGTTCATCAATGACTTTCAAAAATACTCAATAGCCCATTAGAGACTTTCAAAGGATGTGAATTTAATCTTTCGAAAACACCCACTAATTCATCAAGGATTTTCCAAATATGGTCTTTCAAAAACACTTGACAGTTCACCAAGGAATTTTGAAAGATGAGAAGTTGTTCTTTCAAACATGCCTTATAGTTCATTGGGTACTTTCGAAAGATGATATTTCAAATAGGCCCAATTGGGGACTTTCAAAAGATATGAAGTTAATCTTTTTAAGATGATCAATAGTTCATCAAGGACATTCAAAATATTTTCTTTCGAAGAGGCCCAATAGTTCATCAAGCACTTCCAAAATATGTGAGGTTGATATTTTGAAGAGACGTGATAGTCCCTACCAGACTTTCAAAAGATTTACTTTCAAAGAAGGTTGAAGGCCTATAGTGGACTTTTGAAATATGTTTCTTCAAATATGATCGGCGATCAATGTGTGTGTGTGTGTGGTGCATATATTTCGAGGGAGCCTGATGGCCTTGCCATCAAATAGATATTTCGAAATGAGTATAACTTTCAAAGAGGGTATATGGAAAGATATATATGTATATAAAATTTAAAAGATAGTTGAATGGAAGGTCATTTTGACCAAATTGATAGAATTTGAAATGAGCATTACATGTCGAATTTTCAAAGCAATTTTGACCAAACAAGACAAAGGACGAAGCCACGTGAGAGAATCATAATGAGATGTGAAGAAAATTTTTAGAAAGGTATTGATGAACCCATTGTGACTATGCAATCAATGATCTAATCCTATGCCAACTAGGATTTTGATTTTTCCCAAGAAGATGTGACTATAAACATTGATTTGTCAGTGGGGCCCGTAAGGGACTCAAATTTGTGAAGGTTGACACATCGTCATACAACTTCCATTTGAGGAAAATGAAGTGTCATAGGAACGTATTGACGAGTACTTTAATGAAGTCAACTCATAAATTTGACATGTGGCTGTCAAATTCTAATTCAACTACTTTGAAACCATGACATGAAAGCTACCTAGACCCTACCCTCAAAATTAGTATGGAGACTTCTGACAACTCTATTTGGGTCATACGATGTTGGAATGAGGAAAATGAGGTGTATTTGAAAGGGTCTTAGATTAAGATACAATATGGAATCTCTCAATTTTTTATTTAATTCCCATAAACAAAAAAATTTAAACCCTTAACCTATCCCACCAAATTCTTCCCTTAAACTAGTCTCGAACTTGCGAAAGCATGTTATCAATAACCATGGGTCAAAAACCAACATATAATACCATTGTAAAGGTATCATAATGACATACATCGCTATTGAGCCTAACTTTCTCTCTATATTAGACTCACAACAAAATTTGATCAAGAATTCATAACAATGAAATTTGGCCATCTAGGAGGTTTTCAACTTGTGCCCTACACAAACTAGGTATACTAACTTGGAATTGGGAAAATGATGGATCTTTAGAAAGCTTATCCTGATAGCTATAGTATAAAACCACCATATTTTTTGAAAAGTAGATAGAATTCATCTTAAACTTTTTGAAAGCTTCATCTCAGATGGAACCCACCTAGTGACCATTGGTAGGGGTCAACATTGAAATTTTTGTAAACTAAATATGCATCTCGTGAAATCTACATGATCAAGATTGGCACATGGATTGTTAATATGGGATGGTTTTAGAACTTGGAAATAATCCTAGGATGGCCTCCCTAAGGCCAAAATTTTATGAGTTCAAAATAATCCAAACAAGGCCAGATTATTCATGATTGTGTCAATAATATATTGTTGGGTAATGTGGCCTTGATTATTGCCATAAATGTGCCTGATGGGTGATACTAAGTTAGGTAATATTATAAATCTAAGATCCATTTATTCCTACTAACCCAAACTCAATGATGAAGGCGTGACCAAACTGAAACTCAAACATTGTACCATCTTGGATTAAGACCAAGTGAACTAAAACTAACCATTGATACTCTTCTAATGCCTAATAAGCCACTATGTGTTGGAAATAATTAGTGAATGTGACCCTCTAATACTCTTTAATGGGGAAAGATCCACAATGATAATGACTCCTACCACTTTCTTTGACTAGAATCAAATTTTGAAAGGATGCTCAAGGAAGCCCTTCTACTGACTTTGGAATATTTAGTAATGTAAAATATCATGTTGAGTGCAAAACAAATTTTGGGGTCATAGGAAAGGAAGGGGTTTCATTCTTATTGTGTTGATTATTTTTCCAGAGTTGATCAAAGTAATGGGAGTGTGATATTGAAGTGAAACAAAGGAATTAGTAAATCACATAGTAGCCATACAAGCGACAATGTCCATGGCAACTCTATAGTGAGTGCATTTTCTTTGTATTTTATTTTCATAGTTGAGAGGAAAATAACAAGACATAGGCCATACCTTCTAGTTGGGTTTTTCCTGTATTGGGTTCTCTCAAGCTACATCTTCTATTCATTGTGTAGATGGTGTGTTATTTTCTTAGCTTCTTTCATTTCGGTTTTTGTTTCTTTCATTATTTTGTGCATTAAACTAGTAATGTTAAACAAAAAATCTAAAGCAAAGCACTGCATAATAAGAGATTGCATAATATTGTAAGATCTATTGGGATGAACTATTATAGTGGAATATCCAAGGTAGTTTAGAGATCAGAGTATGCATCTAATGACCAACTAGATGTTCATATTTTGGATGGTATACTTTATGATTTGATATGTTTTTTACGGTAAATACATTGGATATATGTGATTTATGATAGCCATATGATGGTCACAAGGTGACAATGATTTGATACATGTGATTGGTGATTCAATACATGTGATCAGTGATTTGATTCATGTGATTTATAATTGAATACATGTTATGACTTAATGTCTTGTTGTTATGATGTGAGTGAGAGATTGATAGGATAACCACTCCATGGGCTAGTTTAGTGATAGGTCTTGTGGGATCACACAGCCATGAATGATCTCAATAAAAGTATCATAATATGGATTGGGGATATGATATGGCATGATCACTAGTTCTATACTAGCATGGGGTCTTCACTCAATGAACCTATGACATAGCACCTGCATTTGAGGGATATTTTAAAAATTCCCCTAATTTCACTAGATATTGATAAATACCTCCAAAAATCCTTTTGTTGAACCCCCCTCCCAATACATATTTTTAATATTAAAAACCATATTTTTATCAGATACCTCTTTTTATACACCCCAATACCTATAAACCCACCGATACCCCACATCCCCCCCAATACCTACAATATATTGACTTTACTTTTCATAATTAAAAATCCCCTTTTATGAATGAACGTGATAAGATATTGGTCAACAAGGTGAAGCCCCCGTGTATACTAGCTATTCTAGACTGATGTGATGTGTGAGGCCATAGAGCCTTATGAGGTGCCAAGGGTCATAGAGCCTTACGAGATGCGTGGGACCATAGAACCTTGTGAGATGATTTTTTTTTAATAGAGCCTTAGTGTTGTGATACAAATTTTGATGCTTTCTATAGTTGACATGTGATGAAATTTAACATCATACCATGACGTTTGACATATAATTATTGGTAGTTGCAAGTGGTGGAGTATGAATGAAGTGGTGGTGGATTGTGTATGAATTTGCATGTCTCCTTGATTGTATTCAATTTGTGTGTGCTTGCATTCATGAAAGAAAAGACCATGTATCATCATAGGGGTATGTTGATTTGTTTTTACATCTTGCATTATGAAAAGAATGCAATGTTAGGGGCAATTATTGTTGAGCATTAGTGCACATTAGTGCACATGAGGTTTTCACACGGTGGTCACATGTGCACACCCTACATTTGTACACTAATACAAATATATTAATAGTGTATTTTGTGTGATGATTTTATCTAAAAGAAAGAAACATGTGCACCTAGTAAATAAATATTTAATTAAATAAGTGCAAGTTTACTAATAGAGAAAATTAGGTGCATGTTCATATATTTAGTCACTTGGATATTTTAGAGGATTTCATGCAAAAGTTATTATTAGATTGATGTACATGAATGTGAATTATATAGAGATGAGAAAGAGGATTTTGGGGTTATGCATACTTATCTCAATTCTAGAGAGAGAGTGAGAGATTGTGAAGATCGATGGATGAGGTCTTCAGGATTTTTCTACTGCTTAAGTTTGATGATTGATGAGTTTGAATTGAGAGAGAAAATTGGTATAAGATTAATGATTGCATGCTTAGTGGGACTTCAACTCAAGGGTTGAGGGAATTAGGTGGGAGGAAGCACTCTTGTCCCCCATAGTTGGTTGTGGATATCTTAGTTGGATATTATTATTACTTAAGTTGATGCCATTGGAGTTATTGTTGGAAGTATTGTTTCGCTAACTACACCCTTATTGGTTGATTGGATTTTGAAAACTTTATGGAATTTAGTGTATGTAATGAAGTTGCATGATGGAAATTTTAGCAAATTAGTACTTTACAATAGAATTTGTCTTTCTTCTTATTAAATTTTTATTAATTATGTGCATTAAGAAAATCTTGGGAAATAATGAACCATTATCATAAAAAAAATTGTATCTTTATGAGAATCCTTTCTTAGAATTTTAGTTAGTTAGTTAGTTAGTGGTGTTTCACCCAAAGAAGGGGCCATCACAAGACCCAAGAAGTGGTTCTAAATGTCAATTTAATGGCCAACATATTAATCTTCTCAAATGATGCCCAATGCATAAATACCACATTGCACTATGAGATAGATGGAAGTTTAATATTGATGCAATCTTAGTAAAATTAGTGATTCATTCAAGAAATAATATTAGCAACATAATAAAGATAATGCATACACAAGAATACCTATACTCAACCCTAGGGGTTAGCTCAATAAGTTGATGTCATTGTTTCCATGACATTGTAAGTAATATGATGTGATGTACAAGTCTTGATTTGATTCTCATGGGGTCAAATGCTTTGAGTCTATTCCACCCACTTTATACTATGTATCATCTTCAAAATGAAGAAAAATGCCTAGAAAATTTCAAGAGATTTATTTCCTAAAGATAAAAAAAACATATACTTCAAAACTTGTTAAAAAAAATAAATTCCTTAATATACAGTATAAATACAATAAGACACAATATATCTTTTATGGCATCACAAAATCACAATTGTATGCCTCTACTATCACACCCATCAAAATATTTGTGACACACTTGATCACACAATATTTCACACCCCTTGACTTTGGATACATAAACTCCATTATAATAATTCCACCAAGTAACCCACTATGATCAACATTCTATTATGTCATCATCCTCAATGTACATACATATTTATAAGAATGGAAGAGTGGTCCATATTAACCATGCCAAAGATCAAAGTTGATTATATTTAATGTTATATATCCATCAACAACCCATGCCTTATTTATCTGTAAGGAGTTTTATTTAAAAAAAATTGATTATTTTGAATTGAATCAATTTCAATTTCTATGGTTTTATGGAATTTTTCTCTTTCATATTCTTCTCAAAACTTTGAGTCTTTACATTTAACATTGTTATGATTATTTTGAATTGATTTTAATTTCCATGGTTATCAAAACTTTGATTCTTTACATTTAACATTGTTATGATTATTTTGAATTGATTTTAATTTCCATGGTTTTATGGAATTTTTCTCTTTCATATTCTTCTCAAAACTTTGAGTCTTTACCTTTAACATTGTTGCTATTAGTTCAAAATTGATTGTAAAAAATTATATATTTGTGTGTATTTTCTATTAATTTTTATTAACTTATATATAATCTTCATATCATTAACATTATATATATATTTTTTAAGTAAAAAAGAGTATTATTTGCTATATTATATTAATAAAAGATACAGAGAGATATAGCGGTGCTGCAGCCATCAAATGTGCCGTCATTTTACTGGAAACCAGCACAATTTGGGGCACGCATGTTTCTTCTGGAAAAAAAAAACAAAAGATTGTTTCGCCATCTGTCCTGCCCGAAGGAAACCAAGAAAGATGGCCATACATCGTCTTGACTCTGAACAACAAGATTAAAAGAAAAAAGGATCCCCAACATGGCTGGAAGTGAAAGAAAAAACCAGACTAAAAATGACATGATCAAATACTCGGTGGCCTGTCGCCCTCGTCCTCCTGCCACGCTGCTCTGGCCTGAATGACAAACAGTTGGGCGTACGTTGGGCATTTTCGATTCGCCGGGGCATTGGAGCAAGCGTCCAGAAGCATATCCAAACGTGTCCCATTAGGAGGGCTCTGTGCTCCTGGTTTGTCATTTGTCCTCGAAGTTCAAACACTAGATCTAGGTGTGCCGTGTGGAGGAATGGTGGTTGGGCATCGGATCGTGCATGCATTCCCTTTGTGTCTGCCTCGCCTGGAATAACCGTCCCTGCTTCTACGCTAGCTTCATCTTTTTTCATGGCTGCTATGTCTGTATGGTGCACCGTTACCGTGCAAGTCCCCTGCGAGACCACATCCATGTAAGGCACTTCCTCAACATAACACATTGGGAAATCCTCACAGAGCCTCCCCCTTGTGTTGTCTCTTGCCTGAGTATCTTCCATGTATGGTATTTCCTCGCCGTAACAGGTTGGGAAATCCTCCTCAAGCCTCCCCCTCATGCTACTTCTAGCTAGAGTTTCAGGTGCAGTTGGAGGATTTTCTTCTTGCGTAATGTCTGTGGGCTGCCAATTATCCAATGCTGGTGGGGTCTGAGCGCGCTCCTCCGTCGCAAACTCAATTGCAGGAACATGGAGTGCGAGACAGGCAACCCTTTCTCTCTGACGAAGAATGGAGTTGGCCAGCGAGAGTGCTCTTTCCATATGTTGTCTCCTCTGGCGTTGAGCAGCGTGGGTGTACCAAGCCGACCCCGGACGAGGCTTGCCTCGCTCCCTGGGCATCGTGGAGCAGGAGTGGGTATCAAACTCACCAGGGCTCGGAGAATTCTGAAGGATGCAAAGAAAAACACACCAGAGCTCACAGTCGGCAGAAAATTGCAGAGCAAGAATGAGCCGAATGTGACCATGCCTCTTCGCTTTCACAATCTTGTGGGACGGTTGCTCCTGTCCTCGCAAAAACTCTGCCATACTAAATGCTTGCAGTGCCGGCCCTTTCCCGCGAGAGAGAAGTCGCTCACTCGGAGGTCTGTTGTAATGGCATGCTCCCATCGTTAATGTTGAATAGACGGGGAGTGGCCTGCCGCATTTAAACCGAGATTGGGTGCCATACCAGGTGGCGGTGCTGTACAACGTGTCACTCCATCCGAGAACACACCATTAACATTATTAAACTATATAATCAAACCCAAATATTTTACACACATTGAACCACATTTAAGTGAAAAATGCAATATTAACATCTAGAACATTGACAAAATAAATTTGGTAAAACTAAGATTGTCTTTTCTTCTTATGTACTCGTTGTCGATTTCTTTGTAAAATATATATCCATTTGCACAACAATAATCTCACATGAAGAGAATGGAGCTTTTCCGCTAAACAACATAAGATTATACCCAATCTGTGGGATAAGTTAATATGCCAAAAGGAAAAGCATGCATGCGATCCTTAGGGTTTTTTCTCTTATAAAATAAGTCTATAAACATTTGCAAATTGGCTTCATAAGGTTAATTGTCTATCCAAAATGGATGGAAAATATTATGCCAAAGAGTGAGTATAAGAAATACGTTAAGTTTATTTTTATCTACAAAGTTTATTATCATGACTCAAATGTAACATCTTCCAAGATAACTTTCCATTACCTTTCATCTATCTTATTGTAGATCGCACAACTAGTTATGATATAAATTCTCTTGTGGATACATTTTTGAGATATAATAAGCATTGATTTTTTCACGAGGATCAATATATGGGAATATTATGTTAAGTGGTCTTGTCTCCATCACAGCTTGTTTTTTTGATTGTATTGGTCCCCACTGCTAGGGTGTTGACTAAGTTTCAAGCTTGCTGCAGCTTTCTTTGTAAACGAATTTATACTCTATATAAATTTGATGAATTTTTTCTTGAAAGTGTTCTTCTAATAAATTCAAAAAGTTGATATTATTTTTTTATTTGTGTTTTCTTTTATGATATCATTCATAAACTTATTGAGAAATATGTGGATGATATTTTGGGAAAAAAAATTCATACGATATGACATTTAAAAGAATTCTACTCAATCCTTTAACAATAGTTATATGTAAATTTAAACTTTGAAATTTTTTAATGAAATTTGAAAATTTCTACTTCAACTAAAATAATAGTAATATTCAAAATTCTTTTGCTTCTCATGCTTATTTCAATCGATTTATTTTGGAGAAAATTAAAACCTTCTAAGTAATTTATTATTAATTATGTTTTCAAGAATAAACCCTTAATTAATTTTATTAATGAAAGATGGTCCATTTGAGTGAAATAGACTTTTAACAATCATTTGAACACTTAAAAAGTTATTAGTTTATGAGTTTTTTTTATGTGTGACTTAGATTAAAAGATTTTTTTTTATATGAGTTTTTTTTGTGTGAAATATTTTTTTTATGAAACATTAATTATAACATTTTTATAGAGATAATATTAGTGAAATATGAAAAAATAATAATTAAAAAAAATTCATATACTAATTTTTTTTTTTTTGGAAATTAAAGATGATCTCTTCTACACATTAAGTTTGATTGAAATCATTAATAAAATTACCATGTCTCTAAAAAAAATCTATTAATTAATAGATAATATTTTGACATTGTTGGATGTATCTCTTCGCAAGAAAACTCTCAAAATGTGACTCTTCAAAGCAAAATAATTGTATTCACTTGATGAAAGATATGTTATTATAAGAGCTATCATTTCATGATCTTCTTCTCCATTGTCTATAGGTTTTAAAAACTATTCCAAAAGTACAATGTTGGCATTTTGGTTTATTAATGTCAGCTTTTTAGTATGTGATTTTGTGTAAAAATATTCATAATCAAGAATATACTTTTCAATGCTAAATATTAATTAAATCAATAAAATATAATATATGGTTTTGGTTATCATTTAAATGGAGTTTTTATCTTATTATGTCTTGTTACCTTCATCGTTAAAAGAGAATAAGTTCATTATCACTATTTATTAAATTTATTAAAATAGACCAATATATTTTATTCAAAAGATTTGAACCAAACACTCTTAACATAAAACTAGTCAAAAATTCAAACAATTTTAATAACAATTAGTTAAACTATAATATATATATATATATATATATATATATATATATATATATAAAGAACATGTGTTTTCTCCTAAGAGATCATATGTTCAAATCTAGAAGGGTAGGGTATGTATACCTTCCTAGAATTTACTAGTCAAATCGCTGGCAGAGAGAGTCCCTTGTCCCACAAACAAGGGAGTCTCCGGTTAATAAAATTATTTATAATATTTTTTTTTATATTAAATAAGAAATTGAAATAACATAATCGTTTTATTATAATTCGATGAAATCTGTTTATTTCTTTAAAAATGAAATATATATATATATATATATATATATATATATATGAATGTTTTATGTTCAATGAAGCATAAGCATAAGGACATATCCCACCTTATACTCCAAGGGCATCCAAACAACAATTCTTGAACTATAAGTCCTCTTGAGATAACTAGTCGAAATGACATGTCAATGCTAATCTAATTAGATATATTGTAGCTATAAATGATTGATTGTATCACCATTTCTATATATATTCTTATTGACATGAATAAGAATATATTTATGAATTTTAGGTATCTTTATAAAGATATTTAGATGTTGAAGAGTTAGTTAAAATTATTTGTTTTAATGCGTTTTTGATCAATTATGTTTTTTTTAATATACTTTTGTGATTAGCTAATTTAAAGTAATAATTATGTTCTAAATAAAAAGTATTTGATAATTTATTTTCTCTTTGGTATTAACAATATTTGATTAATGACTTAGCATTTAATTGGTCCATGATCTCTATTTAAAGAGCATGGAGTGTCATTTATTGGTGATCGATTATGAGAAATGTTTATGTAATTTGTTTCATTTTTTATTAATATATTGCCTCAGTTGGTGGTGTTGGTCGAGGTCATACACTTTGTCCACTTTTAAAGGTTTTAACGATGTAAACATTGGTGTACATATACTTGGTCTGTGTATGTGAACGTTTGCCTTTAGGTGTTCAACTTGTGTGAATATATCATGTTTTCCAAAAATCTCCTTCACCAACAACAACATACAACATAATATTTTTGCATATAAATACCAATATATAATATAAAAACTATAAAATATATAAGATATGATTTTATGAAAGTGAGTTTTAAAGATGAATTATATTGTCCCTTATATGGGGTGTCAAGGAAGCAAGGAGGGGATTAGGTTGGATTTCCTTTCAAAGGACAAGCACCAATGGTGGAGACCCAGGGAGTTCATGTGGGAGGCACATGCCTATAGTATGAAAAATCCTCCAGCCATTATAGCTCGACTTCTCCATCCTAGTGAGATGATTTTACACCCATTAGAGTTAACCCACTCATGCAATGAATAATGAAAAGGAGCAAACCAATGTTTGAAGCCATTATGAAGAGGAATGGTGATGGTAGTGTATATTTTAACCTTGTACAATAAATTACTGCAAATAGATTCTTAATAAAAAGAAAAGGTACAATGGCACACACACACATTACACAAACTTGAAAAACCAACAACTTGTTTAGAGCCACACCTCTAATCTTCTATTCACCATCTTCTTCATTGTTTACAATACAATATACATATAGGATCCCATGACATCCAAACCCCTAATCAATTGACTCGGATTAGTCAAAAACCCTAATTCCTTAACCATAATTAAAAAGTAATCGACAAAAACCATGTGTCGAAAAAACCACCAAAAACAATGGGCAAATATCCAAAATAAATTGGCAAATAAACCCCCCAAACTTTTTTGGCTCCATGGAGACAAAACTTCCTACTTAGTTGCAGAAATTACGATTGAGTTTAGGGAACCCATGGAATCGTATTCCATTCTAGACCACAACTTAAAGACTCCATCAGGTGGGTTTCCAATCTTGAAGTGGTAGGTTTAGGCCTTCTTTTCTAATGTTGGATAAAGGGGATAGCCAACAATGAGGAATTTAAGTTTGAGATTTTGGGGGAAGGCATTATGTAAGGGTTAAGGCATGGTAGGCCAAGAACATGAAAGAACTCTAGAGCACTTGTGAAGGGACCACAAAAGATAAGGACTAGGTCAAAGGCTATAACAACTACAAAGTTGTACCATCACAGATTTGAAAAATCTATCAACTAAGAGGTGGAGTGCACTGAGAATAGAGTGAGAGAGAAGTCAAACCTCCAGTGAACAAGTTGATGCAGAGCTCATGGCATGGATACCAAACACAAGTTTCTCTAGGACTATATAAACAAAACATTTAAAAACGATCTTATTATACTGACATACCAAGACATTCATAACACATATTGTGGAGGAGAAGGGGACTCAACACTAGGAATGTATTAACAAATTGGACTAGCTAAACCAAAATATGAAAATTTAATTATTGTTATATGGGGTTCATGGGTAGGGAGTGAAGACCAAGAGTAAGTAGGTAGACCACTAAAGAAGAATAAGAGATGGTCAGGGTCCCTCAAGAAGGGTCCACTCCTCCACTCTACATCAATGTGGATTCAAATTCAAAAGATAAGGTTTAGCTTTTTCTACTCCAGGTCCCAATGTTATGTTTTTTCTTTTGTTATTATCAAAATATGTTTGAAACAAACTCTAAGTACACAAGCTAGATGTTAAGTCATCTTTTTTTCTTCCAATACTTTTATGAACCCTTAGAGGGGGAAAGTCATATTTGATTATTAGATGAAATTGATATAAAAACTCCATCCACTTGTAGCATCTTATTATCCCATTCAGATTTCTTCTTAGCATTAGTGGGGGCTTTTTCTTTTCCCAAGGAAATTTGGTACACTCATTTATTTCATAGTACATCCTCCATATGGGATTTCGATGAGAGGTGGTTGGTATTGGTAAGCAAAAGATCACTTGGAGTAGCCATGTTAAAATATATACATAACATGGATTCAAAAGATGAATTTGACTACATGGATGGAAAGTTCTTGAAAAAATAGGCAGTTAAAAAAAATGGCTTTGAAAACAAACTTTGGATGTGAAATTTATTTGATTTTAAAAAAAATGTATAAAAGATAACCAAAGTGCCATGTGGCAAGTAGAAGTTGGCCCACCTAGTGATAGATGCACAATGATATTGTTGAATAAAAAAATTGTCCTTCCTTCTCTAACTTTACCAATGAGTTCACTTTTACAAATAAGTTACTTATAAAGTGAGTCACTTTTATAAAATAAGTGATAATTACTCTTACAATTAAGTTACTTTATAAATTAAAGTTGCATGCAAAAAATAATTTAAAAAAAGATTAAAGTTATTTTATAGTATTTCACTTTTATAATTTAAGTGAAATACACTTTACAATAAAGTTATGAGATAACTCAAAGTTATGAGGCGACTCGTCCAGAAGGTTGACTGTCATGAATTTTTATAATGTTATTCTAACTACTCAGGGTTTACCGAGCTGGAGCGGTTGGAAGGTAAAATTTTGGAAATGGTGATTACAATTGAAAATCATTTTATTTTCCTGGCTGGCCTTTGAAAACAAGATTTTATCTTGGGACGTCTTACAAAAAAAAGGGTGGGTGAGACCGAGCATATGTTATTTATGCAGAGAATCCTCTGAAGATATCACCCATCTTCTCATTTGTTGCACATTTACAAACTCTGTCTGGGAAATCTGCGCTCACTTCCTTAATTTAAATTGTTCCTGGTGTGGCCAGAATCTTAATGAATGTATGGAATCGTGGCTATTAAACAAGGTCGCATAAAAAAAGCTCCTTGTTTTATTGAGCTGGTTCATCTGGAAGGAACGCAATAAAACACTCTTTGAAGGGAAGGCCCCCTCGGCTTGGACTGTTGTATATAGGACATTAGGCGCGCTCAATAACCTCCCCACAATTTTTAAGTCACAGGTTTTAAGAATGAGTCCAATCATTCGATTGAATGGATACACTTTGGATTTTTTTGACGGGGCATCCACTGCAGGGGGGACAGATTGTGGGGCAAGGGGATATTTGAAAAGTATAGATGCTCCGGATGTTAGATGGTTCTTTAATTGCGGAGAAGGAACAAATACCAAAGCAGAGTTAGTGGGAGTGTGGGCTTCTCTTTCCATTGCAAAGCTCTTGGACATTCAACATATTCAGGTTTTGGGGGACTCCAAAGTGGTAATTGATTGGCTGAATCAAAACGGTAATCTCCAAGCCATCAATATTGAAGGGTGGAAACGCAAAATTCGGGATCTTGCGACATCTTTCCAAGGTATCAGCTTCCAACACATCTTCAGGGAATCTAATGAGGAGGCAGATAATTTATCAAAGCAAGCACTCTCAGCGCCTAGAGGAAGACTAACTTACTACAATTGGGATGGAGAAATGGTGGGCCCTTCTAAACATTTGATAATTTTCTAAACTCTTTCTCTATTTTTCCTTCTCGGTAGTTTGGTCCGTGTGTTTGGGACTAGAGTAAAAAAACCTTTTTGGTATTTACTAATCCCAGCATGGAGCTTCTTTGTACTTGAGTAACTGTTTTCTCGACTCTTAGGAAAATTATGATCAACATTTTTGGTTGTGATGTGGGGCCTTGTACCCCCGGAAGAACTGGTCTCTTTGTTTCTTTTGACCTGACGATGTAAAAATTATATTACTAATATAATTTGTGCTAATTTTCTTCGAAAAAAAAAAAAAAAGTTGCATAAACTTTTTAAAAAGGTAACTTGAAAAAAGAAAGACTTGAATTTAAGATCTCTTATTAATAAAGTAACTTTCAAACAATGAGGAGGTTTTTTTTTTTCTTTTTTTTAACTTTTTGTCTCGAAGTGTGTGCTTGCCTAAAAACCTTTTTTTTGCCTGCAAAAAACTTCAACACAATTGCACATAAAAACAAATGAAAAAATTGAAAAAAAAATCCCTAAACTTTACAATAACAGGGTTAGATCTCAGTCAGTTTGCCCCGAAAATGCATTTTTCCTCTATGTTTTTTAATTTATTGAGTTCACACAAAGTGAAAAGCAAAGAGCATATGCAGGAAAAAAAACACTTTCCACTCTATTTCTGATTTTCCTAGAGCACACAGAGCGCCCAACCAGGAGCATATGCAAACCAAAAATAGTAGCAAACCGGGAATAAAAATAGTAAAATGAAAATATTAACTCATATTTTTTTAAGAAGGGCATAATTAGACTTTATACCTTTGGATCTAACAAAAATTGTCATATCTTGGGAAAACAAAAACCTTTTCAAGTGAAATGAAAAGTGTTTTCAATTGAAAGTAATGCTCCAGACGCAATGGAACATTCCGCTCATCCCATAAATGCATAGAAATAGAAGAACCTAGATATCTATTATTGCATGAGGCAACATAGGTTCAGGATCTCAATCAACAAAGGGAATTTCCACACAATACGAGCTCTTATACCATATTCGAAAAAACAAGGTATTTCCACACAAGATTAACACTTTAAGCAACCGTTCACACAACCATATCAAAGATCAATACACCAATATTTTTACATGGTTAAAACCCTTTAAGATGGAAACAATTCATGACCCTAACCAACGTGGCCACTTGAGGCAATATATTAATGCAAAATAAAATTGTATGTAAGAGTTTCTCATAGAAAATGACGCTCCATGATCTTCAAATAGAGATCATGGACCAATACGGTGTTAAGCCACATATCAATATAGTCGTTAGTATTGAGGAGAATATGAGTCATTGGATCACTTTATGTCTAGAACATATCTTGACTATCAGATTACATAACTACAAATGCATATTAATGCATACAAAAGAAACACACTTTTACCTAAAGACACAATAAACCAAGTTGATCTTAATTAACTCCTAAGTATCTAAATATCTTAACAATTAGTACAACAAAGTATGCATCCTCTAATAAACTGAGATACATCTTCTTGCATTCTAGGCCACTACATAATCTCTATAAGTTGGCAATTGTCTTTTCAACACCAAAATGATCTACAACTTTGGAGGTGTGAGCCTTATTGATAAACCATGATCTTTCACCTTTAGGAACATAGAGATTGTCTAGATTGTAGAGCAACCCATGTTAAAGATGATGGTTGACCTTATTGTTTCCTTCTTCTACACTAACTTGGCCATGTAGCTGTTGAAACACCTCTTTAAAGTCCTCATATTTTATGTATGTCTCTTTGTATGCATCATGGGTGAAAGGCTCCATGTGTATAAGTGTTATCAATGGTGTGATCTTTGATGTGGGTGGCCTTGAAAGATTGTTTACCGATTTATTAGTGTTGTCCTTCTTATATTTGATGATTAGATGAAATTGCTATAAAATCTCCATCCACTTGTAGAATGCCATCAAAGTGTTCTTTCACTCAATGAATCTCCTACTTTCATTTCCTTCTTCTTTGTAAATTTTCTTCTCATCAACCCCATCACATTCGTGGTGGTCATGATAATGTCTCAAATAGTGAAGACACATTTACAAATGTAAGCCTTGTGGTCTAGCTTGAGTGCTTTGAGTTTCATGCAGGGGGTTTTGGGGTTGATCCCCTAGGCCAATTGCCTTTGTTTTGTGCCTCACTCGATGTCCCTACTAGGTTAGGAACTATAATTAACATCAACGAGTTTCCACTGTGTACCATTTGCAAATGTAGGAAAGTTCCCATGAGTTTCTCCGTGAAGTTTTCCTTGGATTTTTTTTGTTTGCAAATGAAAAGATTTTGCCAAAATAAAAATCAACAACTTTATGAAAATGACAATGAAATATTTTTGACTTACCTTTAAATGGGCATAATACTCTAGTCTCAAATATCACTCCAAAGCTTATACATGACATGCAAACTGTTAATGTAGATTCCAAATCCACCAAAACATAACACCTAAACAATGTCAAATAAATACTAAGTTTACTACAAATCAACTCTATTATCGCAGGATTTGTACTTGTGCAAAGCCCACCACAATATCTCCAAATCTTGCGTAACAATGGAAGAAGCTACCATTGTCACCTTAGTAGGATCTTCCCTTGTTTTAGTGATGGAAGAGGTCCACCACAAGGGAGGCTTCCCTAGTGACCTCAAGGAATCAAATAACAAGTTTAGTAGCTAAGCCTACTGCCCCCTATATTGATCATCGGTTAGTTGGTCTAGGTCTAGGAAGGAGAAGAGGTTATGAGATAGTTTATTGTACCTGCTCGAAACAATAACACTTTGCAACATACATATAATAGTTACTAAGCTAAAGTATGCAAACATAACCTCTTTAGACACTAGACAAGTTAGATTTGCTATGGTTGTTACAAATTTGCAACAATAAACAATTATATGACAACAATAAATGATTTATAACAACAACAATAATTAGTGCTCAGAAATGCCACAATTGACTATGAAAAGCAAGCATATAGCCAATATAATATTATCCAATTGTTAGAGGAAATTTTTGAGTGAGTTAAGCCACCTTCAGATGAGTGTATGCAACAATTAAATGTAGTTTTAGATGGCTGTAACAAAATTTTATAATAACAACAAGTAATATAGTGAGTTTGCTAGGGTTAGAGTTAGTACAGTTAGTAGGATACTTGAGAGTTTTGAGAGAGAGTTTTTTATCAATCACTTTCACCACAAGAGTTGCTTCAAGACCAGTGCCTTTTTAGGGCTATGAGGTCTCAAATGCATCCAAGCTTGAAGGTTGATCTACTTGAAACCAAGAGGTAGAATCTAAACCCTAAGGTGCAAGCACATTTGGGCCATAGGCTTTAGATCTTGATGAGAATGACGTCTAGGGTGCAAGCACATTTGGGCCATAGGCTTTAGATCCTGATGAGAAGGACGTCTAGGGTGCAATCACATTTGGGCCCTAGATATCGTTTCTCCCTTCTTGTAGTTTCAACTAGGTCAAAGATCAAATGTCTAGGGATAAAATCCTAAAGTGCTAGCACTTTAGGGCTTTAGAGTTCTAACCCCAACACTGACAATTAACCGATTTTAGACAAATAAGACCTTGTGAGAGAAAGAAGCACTTTGTTCCTATCTTAGGGTTTCAATAAACAAGACTTCTTGCAACAAAATAACAATTTCACCATAAAACATCAATAACATAACAAATAATTGCAGAAATTTACTTACTTCATCCAAGAAACCAAGAGCATTTGACCGTAATTGCAAAAATATCCATCCAAAATTAGCCAACCATCTACAAGAGATCCATTCCAAGCATAACACATGAGAGAGAAAGACCAATAACCCCTTAGGGGGAGAAAATTTCATAAGCAACTCTAACAATGGTGAGAAAAATATGATGATAAAATGAAAGTGAGGGTTAACCTTTTTATATGAGGCTACCCTAACACATTTGTCCACATAATATGTCAACAATAAAATATAAGTGGGGTTGACCCCTCATTTAGCCTTTACAAATGCTAAAGTGCAAAAAATAATTCATAATGATCCACACCTTTGAGACGTCAAGCCTCGGGCAAGGAGGAAGCCTCCAAAGGCCACATGGCATCAATTTGAAGCAAGTGATGTCTCTCCTCACCGAAAGTCATGTCATGCATCATTAGTACCCCAAGAAATCACCAAACCCTACTTGTGTCAAGCTCTAGAAGGTGATGTCATCACCAAAATGGGACCAACGTCCAAGATCCAAGTGTTGTGTCTAGGCCCTGGGGAGCTGCATTTGTTGCAAAGTGTTCTTGTTCTGGGTAGTTACAATAAACTATCTCATAACCTCATCTTCTTCCTAGACTTAGACCAACTAATTGGTGATCAAGATAGGGGGCGGTAAGCTTGGCTTCTAAACTTGTTATTTGATCACTTGAGGTCACCAAGGTAGCCTCCCTCGTGGTGGACCTCTTCCATCACCAAAACGAGGGAAGATCCTACTAAGGTGACAGTCGTAGTTTCTTCCATTGTTACGCAAGATTTGGGGATCTTATGGTGGACTTTACACAAATACAAGTTCTGTGATAACAAACTCTATTCACCATAGCTCCACAATCTCTAAATACTCACAAATAATCGACCAAAGACACGTGAGACAAATAAAGGGAACATCATTAAATGATGATAATTAAAGGTTTGGAAAGTGGAGCCATTTATTATCATAATTATTATTATTTATTTCCTTTATTTTTGGTTATAATGACACATAGGTGAATTTTACCAAATATAGGTCGGTCTAGATTAACATTGAGTCAAACCATTTGAACCGATCGATTCAATGAAGAACCAACTCTGTGGTTTGATTGGGCGTAGTCTAAACGTTCTACATTTTGGATTTTCTGACAATTATCATCGGAATTCGACAACGTAATTGTTAGCAAAATTACAATTTTACATTGCATAAATCACGTTTTTGAATACATAAATTGATTCGGTGCCCTCAAAAACCCCCGAAACACCTAGAATATATAACCTCAACCAGTGAAATATACAATTTTCTAAATTTCCAACCAAATTTTAAATAAAACTCATTGAAAAAAATACTCAGAAAAGAATAAAAATATAAAACGTTTAAACTACATCGTTGAAACTTTTGCAATGTAAAACAATGTAAAGCATCTCAATCAATATAGATTGACCAATTTCGATAACCTTGCTGTGGTTGAGATTTTCCCTTTGTTAATGTGTTTAGCTCTCTAGCTCTTTTGTGAAACAATTTTCTCAACTTCTTCCTGTTCAAAATTTCCGAAATTTATAATGGGTCTTCGCTTCGTGCGATGATATTCTTCACGAAAATTTAAATCTACCTTCCGAAGGGCCTACCAAAGTTAAAATCTCCTTTCTAAGGGAACCGTTCTTGACGGCTGAGGTCAAGTGGCACTTCACCGCATCATGATAATTGTAGGAAGCGGCTTAAAAAACCTTTGGAAATTCAAGGCAGGCTAATGAAACATTTGAGGATACTTAGCTTACTTGGAGATAAATTGTGCACAGATAGGATAAGGATTTATTAAGCCCACTTCTTATCTTCCCTTGAAAGTTCATCAAAATGACATGTGTGTGGTTCTATTTTACGGAAGCTGTCTGTCCGGCAGGACGAAGAAAATAATTCCTTCCCCTCCCCACCGTCTAAGATTGATGCTGCAGCAAGGTTCGTATATTTCTTCATCTCCAATGGTGGAATTCCATTGAATGAATCGATAATGTTAGAATATCATGTGGTGTTGTTCTGATATACAGAGGAGAGTATATGGCCATCAACATTATCCCATGGCACAATCTACATTGCAGAATACAATGTATTTGATAGTTAGCAGGCAGAAGGACATTGCAGCATTCAATTTATTCGGTATCGGATTTAGATAGCACAATTGGAATTGATAGTTTGAAAACTAGTATTTTTAAGTCAGTTTAGTTTACTAATGACAGATTACTAGTTTTAATTGTTTTCTGAGCTTCTGGTTATCTGTTTTCGATGTCCTCTCTACTTGAACAAATTGGGTTCTGTAGGAAAAATCTACTGGTTACACCCCATTGAGTCATAGTAAAATCCATCTTCATTGGAGGGCTGTACCATCTGCAAACAGGGTCCTTCCTGTGTGTATAAATCAAGGTTTTTATTCCCTTTTTATTTTTTGCTAGTCTTTTGTTTGCCTTTGACAGGGGACAGTATAAAATGGGCATTTTATTATTTGTCGTCGAGCAGCCGGGTAAAAAAAGTTTGGTTAGTCCATTACTTGTCACGTCCAAAGATGAAAATTCAGCCAAACTAGCCAACTTAGACTAGATATGTCTGGACTCATGGATACTTCGTGAAATTGCCTTTCCGTGGCCCTGATGGTAAGATGTTCACATCCAACACACACCTTAATGTTACGTAGTGGTTGTGGGTTACAAGGAACTAAAGGTTATAAGGGACGTGTGTGCACTGCAGCAATCAGAAGCCCTTTTAGGTTATCTCAACCTTAAAATTTGCTTACCCTGTTTAGCTGAAAGTGAATGAGTCTGTAACTACCATGCTATTAGATCATCTTGGTTTGCATATTTAACCATTTTCTTCGTTGGGAATTTTTTTAAATGCGATCTTGTTTCACATCACAGTGCATGTTGCTTGCTATGAGGAAGCAACCTAATAGTTCTGAGTGTAAACACACCATTTATAGTTGCTTACTGGGTGTATTATTCTTATTTTTACTGTGTTTCTACTTTGTGCACATCATTTTCATCGCTTTGAATATTATGCTTTGTGCACCAAGAAAGAATGTCGTGTCCAATGCTTGGAAGGTGTTTTTTACGGACTGACTGTCATATATTCAGCTGCCAAGGAGTCCTGATATGGACGGAAAATTCTGGCCTTATTTTCAACAATGGAATCTAAACAGTCATTGGAAATTGTGGCCTTGACCACTAAGAGCTGTTAAAGTTAAAAGAAGCAATCGATGAAATAAAGAGCACATGCCACAAACGTTTTCCAATCTGAATTGTCTCAATTCCTTTACAATATCTCTTAGATTTACAGTGCAAACTTGTAACAAGATTGGGGACTGAAGACAAAAATGGATATTCAGCATTTTATGAATCTAGCTAAAGATAAAATAACTTACCAAAAATTAGGTCTCAGATCAGAAGCATTACAAATGATCTAGTGCCAAAAAAACTGCCAAAAATAATTTTTACTGCTCATCATCTGTAGAACCTTATCCTAATTCCTAACTAATTGCAGTTGATGCAAACTGTGTGCATATCTCATTTCATCAAGATTGCATGCATTAGATTACTGAACTATTTTTCTAGTTTTTATGTTCAACATAAAGATGTTTTTGATGTTGACATGGTGCTGCTAACATAGTAACCAGTATGCAAAATGGGCATTAATTCTAATGTCCCTCTTAATAACTATATCATTCTCTTTCACACCAAGCATCTCCTATAACCTTTCAAATTTGTCCTTGCTTAATGCTTTAGTAAAAATGTTTTGTTAGTTGATCTTGAGACCTCTAATGATCAATTCAATCTCCTTGTTGTTCACTTACTATGTGCTTGGTCTTGGAATGAAACACGCGATTCTTTGAGTTAGATAATACTTTGATTATCATAAAAGAGAGGTGCACCCGAGTTTGTTGTAGGTTCAAATCATCAATAATCCTTCTAAGCCATATTGATTCTCAGGATGCAATACCTACTGCTTTGTACTCCGCTTCTGTGGAGGATGATGCAATGGTTGGTTGTTCTTTTGCTACCTCATGAAACTACCCTTGATCTCATGCTAAATGAATAACTTGTGGTAGTTTTTCTTTCATTTATGCAACTTATCCAATTCGAGTCTATGTGACCTATTGGGCAAAGTTATCATTGCACACACACTTAACACCGCAGTGCACTGCCCCTTTAAATTTTTGTCGCCTTTTAATGAATAGCTTTGGGTGAAGTTATAAGTCATGTTACAGTGCCAACAACACTGCTTAAATTTTGTAGGGTAGCGGTAAGGTGGATGAGACTTCCAACTAACTGCCTACAGGGTGTTGTATCCATTGGATTTGAATCTCCATGAAATATGATAACTTCGTACCCGTTTCAATAGGATTTGTTGCAGATTTACAATTAACCATGTTAAATCTCTTTATTATCTCCTGCGCATACTTGGTTTGGGACATAAAGATGCTGTCCTATTTTCTACCATATCTCCACTACTAAACAATAATGAAGTAGTTCTAAATCTGTGGTTTCAAGGGTTCACAGCTCAACCTTTAATTCCTCAATCATTTGTATGTTATTGCATATAATAATGAAGTTATTAACATGTAAGATTGCAATCACTATGTCATCCCTACCTTTGATTTTGGCATATAAGTTTGGATTTGATGTGCTTCTTCTAAAACCACTGGCTTTGGAATTTTTGAACTCTTGCATACTAGGTTCTAGTGTTAAAATTTCACCACATGACAACAGATCTGAACTCACAGAACTTAAACCCTACAGCTGAATCTGAAAACTTCTGAAACACCTATCGAAACTTTAGATCTG